>JACCGJ010021263.1:0-20761 GCA_013407085.1 Atriophallophorus winterbourni | reverse complement strand
AAAAGGACCATACGGTCCTCTTTTGGATAACTGTTCTAATAATTAAAAAGTGAACAATATTCGGTTGCTGCGAGGTTTGAACGAGTCCAGACATGTCGAAGCATCGTTCTTATACTGTCTGGCTCTCAGTGTGCGTCATTCCATCAGTATGCAGAAGGTCTTTGCGAGCTATAGACGTACTGTTCTGTTCTCCTTAAAAGTTCATTTTTGTAACTAAAATGGCACATACACAAGGTGAGATTTGACTCTAAATAATTTATTGGTGAAAGATGAGTATTTGAGTTGAAACTTAAAGTCTTTAGAATGACGTTTTTGTTTTTATCAAGATATTTACATAATATTTTGTAAAGAGGACCATACGGTCCTCTTGGTCTTGGGACAAGTAAAAAAGGACTGTATGGTCTAGTTGGTCTTGATGATTCGTTTTCCGAATATTACTATTTATTATCACCAAATTAATTGTCTAACCAGATATTAATATTTCCAATGATATTCATTATTCCAAAACAACATAACAATGGAATTATTTGTATTTCAAACACATTATTTAGAGTCTTTGATTGTTGCATAGCCAAGTAGTATAACATGATCAATTTAATATAAAACCTCAAATAAATTTGGTTCTAGTTGTAAATTTGATTTTTATATTGTACAATCATGTTTTATTTTAAAAAATATTACACAAAGAAAGGAAATATTTATCACTAATTTGCATAAAATTTTCCCTCAAGTCCAATAGGAACGTATGGTCTTCATTTGTTTAAGCTGTCTCAGGTCCAAGTGGACCGTACGGTCCTCTTATAAATTTTCCTTCGGAATTAAACTTTTAAGTATTTATATGTATAATTATGCCCTATAGTTATAATTTCAGTGTAAAAAATTTACAAAAATATTTTTTTCAATCAGCAAAAAAGTTGGTCGCTAAAGGGTTAATCACTTTTACCCTGGATGCATTTTCAGAATTATCCGATACCATTAATCGTTCAAGGCGAACACGCAATCTCATTAAGGATATACTGTTGTCTGTCTAGCAACGCCTTAACCCAAAATGTCATCATGCTCTGTAGTTGCGAGGATCCTTGCGATTTAAGTTCGACCGATGCTAATATTGAGTCGTGCTTTTTCTCTTCTGCGCAATAACTGACTAAAATCGGTCGGGTACCTTTAACGCTTGAAATGTGGATCTTATGGCTATGCACATGTAATCTCAAAAGGTTGAAGTAGAAAGGAAAATATTTATTCGCAAATCTTGGAAATTCCAGCTCGAGACTAGTATCTGGATTAGACCCTCCCCCCCCCGAAACATGCAACCCCTGCGGATTTGAACTTGCATTATGCGATTGAAAGTCCAAAGTCGAATAATGAATAACACAGCGAAATTAATTCCACTTATACAGCTAGACTGGGTGTGTGAGCAAGCGATACATAACGCCACATTCGCTTTCCGTTGAGACGAGTTGACCAAATGCTGCTGCGTCAACTCTCGCGATCTTGTTATTCGAGTTGACCCGACCAGCCATCCTTTGTCGAATCGCAAGCGACCCCGTACAAGATACTTTGTTTACGTACAAACACACGTAAACCTTGTGGTCAAGACGTGCCTGAACCAGCCTAGGCGATGCCAGTTGATGGAAGATTATAGATTTAAACTGGCATTTGCTAGTTTATCGAATTTGGTCTTTTCAAACCTAGATCTGAACCTGATCTTACTATCTCCACCCGATGACGGCAAACAGCCAGAAACCGGTAGTTGTGTGTAAGGGATGGGGATGTGAGCACCACAATACATTAGATTTTCGTCATTTGCCAGTATACTTGTTAATGTTACGCGAGAGAAAGACAGCTTCCACTCTGTTTCTAAATGGATCCGATAGCTTTCCTCTCTCTCTCTCCGTTTACGATCTAGCCTATGCACACTGTCGTACACAATTTCGTCTTTCTGCATTCTTACTTTTTAACCTAATGTTCCGTTTAATCACTATGGTCTTCCGCTTGCATTTCGTCCATACCTTTGCTCTAAATTCGTTTTGTCGCCAACACACTGCACGCCGTCACTGTCAAGTTTGGATAGCGTTCGCGAATCTAACCTCTGGGTTTTGTGTGCAAACTTTCCGATACAACAATTACCTCGGTTGTCAAGTTCCTTGCAAGTGGGGCTTGGATACTCTGGGGGGTGATGAGCGGCGTGTTGTATCCTCGTCTCAAAAGTGTTGTGAATCACTGTTGAAGAGGGCGATACCGAAATTACTGTGAGGTCGTTTGTATCATGGTTTTTCCCTTGGTTCTGCTAAAAGTCGTATTTGAAATACAACCTTTGAATTTGGATAACTCATTTTTTAACAAGGGTTAAGGCACATGGATTTTGAAAATCAAAATGAACGATTACAACGGGTTATCTTGTTGCGTTTTATGTCCGAGGTATTTGCACAGTGCAGCCGACAGCGCCGTCTACGGTGGCTTGGTCACGTCAAGAGAATGGAAAATGGTTGTATTCCAAAAGATCTACTCTTTGGTGAGTTGCAATTAGGAAGTCGGCCATTGGGCAGACCGCACTTGCGGTACAAAGACGTTTGCGAAAGAGATATGAAAGCTCTTGGCATTGACCCTGCGAGTTGGGAAGCACTTGCTCTTGACCGCTCACATTGGAAGCATTATGTAAAGCGTCGTCTGCAATCTGGGAGAAGCACATACAGCTCTTGGCGGCTGAACGCAAATCACGCCGCCGGCGTGCAATGGACGCCCTACAACCTAGTTCTGACTATCGAATCGGACTGTTTAGTCATTCGAAAAGCTGTAGAACATGAAAGTGGACGCGATTGTGATGTATATCCATGGTCGACATCGACTGAAGGAGGCCAACAACAACAGTGCAGCCCTTAGAGAGCTCTCTTACGGTTTCGGCAACTTTAAGGGAAACACCATGTGTGGTTAAGCTGCGACTTTACTCTTGTCGTTCTACTCTTCTGTTGTTGGCGTGTCAGAGTTTTGCGCAGTCTCCTCCTGTTCACTTGTTCTTTGTAGCCAGACTTACGTCTTACCTGTATAGCAGTCCGACATTGATACGTGTTATCAATATAATGCTGTCTGATGATGATGGCTTTGCGATGGAGGTCATTTTTGGGAAAAGTCGGTTCTTACTTTTTGGTGTATAGCAAATTCTCTTCTTTACGCCTGAGTGACATGTGTTAGCCTATCTGTCTTGTGCCAGTGTACCTTTCTTGCGGTTGAGGTTATTCGACGTTTTGTGTGTATCTGTGAATTATGACTGACGGTAAGTGGCAACATATTCGCTTCCATTCTTCGAGCACTGGTTGTGTACTGAGCGCTGATCGACCAACCAAACCAGAGGCGGTATTGGTTATTAGTCATTTCTTTATCGATTTGTCACGGTTAAGCGACTTGGTGTTCAATTCTAATCGCCGATCACACTGCATTACGTTTCGCGGTGGGCTAAATCTGGTTGAGTGCACGAACTGGTGTCATGAGAGGGAACTGCCTTGTTGGCTTTGTGGCTCGATTGTATGCCTAGATTTCTTCGCCCGAATCCCAGAACTAATCCTTTGAGGAAGTAAGGTTATGTGCATAAAAAATAATACGAATTCTGTTGTCGGATGAAGTACCACCGCATCCGCGACTGCGTTTTGATTGAAAGGATGATGTTGATCAGGCCACGTGTTCAAACGATTTATCGATTCTCAGCCCAACGGCTACCAGATATGATTAAACCGTGCTAAATTGATTGGCCACCGGTAGTGAGCTGCATGCTGAAACACGCTGAAGTCTCGCTACCATTTCTATTTCCGTTCTCATATCTGTCTAGGCCTGGGCAACCTGGCAGTAACTTAGCCCACATGCAGTCTCTGAGTGTGCGGCACTTTGCCTGGATCAGGCTTGTGCTTTCGTACAATACCGGGGATATTTTAGGCTATTTGGCGCATAGACTTCATGTTACCATCTTTATATTTGTTCTTTGAAACTGCGTGCGTGCTGATCGCTACGGCCCGTTATTGATTACTCTCTTTTTGACAGTTTACCAGTCAAATTTCTCTGTGGAACTCGCTTTGGGAGAGAATCTCCAACTTGCGCGCACAATGTCTTGATGCGGATCAAGCGTCTATTGATCATTTGTTCTCGTATCCTTTTTACATGCTGCGTGTCTTTATTAAATCGCCTCGAATGATTTCGTGGTGCTTCAATTGCGCGTTTCATTTTCTTCGTTTCACTGAAAACCACCTCCACCCGCTAAATTGATTGACCAACGGTAGTGAGCTGCATGCTGAAACCCGCTGGAGTCTCACTACCATGTCTATATTCCCCTCATATCTGTCTAAGCCTGGGCAACTTGACAGTATCTTAGCTCAGTCTCTGACTGTGCGGCACTTTGCCTGGATCAGGCTTGTGCTTTCATACCGTATGTGAAATGAGCGACTTTGTCCTTCTTGTGTTCGTATCACGCGCATCAACGTTGTAAAATGCTGGCTATTCCGTTCCTGGCATTTGATCATTACTCTCGGTTTCGGTAGACTGTGCTTATCTGCGTTGGACTTTCAATTATGCTGTTTTGAGGACCGTGCTTCATAGCCTTGATATCCCATGTATCGTGAGTAGGTGCCCTACTTGAGTTCACGCTCGTGATGTATGCTCATGTTTCCTCAGATTGAAGCGGGTTGAGATTATTTTTCTTGCCACTTCTCATATGGGCTTCTTGTCAGACTTCCCAAGGATATCGTCTTTTTATCCATTGTAACCTCCCCTCGAAAGCGAATGATTGGTGTAAATGGTCTTGTCTTCATTTTGATCTTATCATAGTTATTACCTTGACGTCACATTTACGTAGTCTGCTAGAGCTTGTCGCAGTGTTCACTCGGTTTTTAAACTCTCCTGACGCGGATGACAGAAGGTAAGTTGGCTTTTTTACCCCATGAAACCTTGGTAACACCCCACTCATGCTACATTTTCTCACCCAGTACATCCGAAGCCTCCACGTCGTTGTCCGCACAACCGAAAACGGATCCCTTCTCGCATCTCATCGGTGAAATTCATCAAATCAGTCAAACTGGCTCCTGGACGGATGGCACCTATCTGGACATGTTAGCTCGTGTTGCTCTCCGTGTGGCGCAAACTCCTTCGCATTGGCCCCGGTTTTTCTTCCAACGTCTGCAAACTTCCTCGGTACGGTTAATTTTACCAAACGCTGACACCAGCGCAGACGGTATAATGACCATTAGCAGTGGAGTTGGACATATGGTTCCTGTGATGGGTGTTGTCCATCAGCGCTCGCGCTTACCGCATCTACTACGTCGAATTCGCGCGGTCGAGGTGAACCTTGTCGTCACCGAGTCCTCGGCACACTCGAAGCGACACCATCGTAAACCGCCGAGAGAAGAGCACGTTGTGTTTCAATCGAAACATTTGGCACAATTGCAGCGGGATTATTTTCACTGTGAATTTTGTATCCGCTTCCCGATTCCAGAACCGCTGCCTTCAGTTGATCAGGTCTCGAAGCCAGATGCGATTGTATACCGTGTACAGGCTACCTCGATGTTGTTTGATTCCACAGGGACTTCGTGGCAATTGACCGCGGCGTCTGGAGCTTTAACGGAAACGACGTTCCTTCGTGTGGAGTCAAACACGCATGCAACGAACACATCTTCCATTCCGTTGAACACGCCAGTCATGTCAAATTCAATTTTTGTTGGATGATTTGGATTTGAACGCATGTTTTTGTAGTATTTTTCATGAAAAAATAATTGATTTCTGCTTTGTTTTCGCTGCAAATAGAGGTGGCAATAGATAGTAGAATTAATCATTGTATTTCCAAGTTGATTATCATACATTTCAATGACTTTTTCTACGCACTGCGGCTTCATACGAACTAAGTAACGCAGAGGAATACGATGTTCACAAGTATATTGTGTAGCTTTTCCGAAAAGTCTCAAATATATATCCCGAAACATTCTCACAACCAACCCCGAATTGCGGGAGACTACTGTGTTTTGACTGCCTATCGTGTTGTAGTAACATTAATTATTGTAACGGCGGTTCCAAGTTGATTATTGTGTAATCTGTTTGTACGCATTGTGACCGACAATTACCACAAGTAGAACGTGTGAATTGCCGTAACCGTCCGAAAAGCCTTTAATATCTTTTCTTTCTTTTGTGCGACTATCTCCTCCTGGAGGATGAGTCGGCTTCAATGAAGATTCTTGAGAATTTGGGTACAAGCGCGTCCCCAGCACCACTCAGCGTTTGTTCGAGTCAGCGTCTCTAGCCTTTCCACAACCAAGTGCAAGGCAGCAGGGAGTTGCCAGAAAGATGTGGTGTGCACCAACTAACCGGTCTATCAGACTCTGTTCCAGGTTTTTCCGCAGGGTTTTCTCCGAAGCCTTTCCTGCGATCGGGTATCCCGCAAGGCAGCGGAGGTTAAAAATCAGGGTTTTCCTTCCCTTAGATGAAATGCCCTCCCAGGCTAACGAGCTCCATCTTCCCGAAGCAAACTGGTTTTCAGGCGCCAGTCACTCGCCTTCGCCCCTTCTCCTGTTGGTAGAAGCAGTTCCGTCGGGCTCGGGGAGCCACTCGTGCAGGCCAGAAGCTGGACTTGGTTGTCATAAGCTATTTGAGACTGAATCTGAAACTGGCGTTGACCTTTTGCATATGATTCCAGCGCACACGCAATGCCCGTATTCACCGACTGCATGAACTCATGTTTCTTAGTGACCCTAGTAGTGTACGAAAATCTGACATACTTTCGAACCGTTGTCGTAACCCAGCGTGGATTGTGTAAACTGACCTTGACGTTGTGTACTTAGGACGTGTATATTTGTGGTCTCGAATTTATAACAGCTTTACAAACACAAGTACATTCTGGTCAACGTGGATGCCCTCCGCATCATCATCGGTTGCTATTGATAGAAATTTTACACGCGTCTTGACTTCTAGAAACTGTGTTTAGTGTTTCCGGGAATGTATGGATGCTTTTATGGAGCTCAATTGTTCGCGTCAGGTGTGCATGAGCAAACAGCTGTGCAATAAATATGCATGAAATTTTGGTTAATTGCATATGCCGACGATCGACCGAATACTTCTTATCGCTGTGACCACTGCGGGATCGATTGTAACTCCAGAGTCGGTCTGCATAGTCATTTGACGCTGTATGGAGTATTAGATGGTCGTGCGATTACGGTGTTCATTCCCGATTGAAATCAACCAAAGGAGGCCGACAAACAGTTGAATTTTCATAATAACATTCCATTAAACAAAGTTATATGAATGCCACTGTTGCATTAGGTCCCTACAACAAACCAAGGTGTTCAAACACAGCATCACATAGTGATTCCTGGTCAAGCACTCAAAGGGTGCTTATGGATGACAAAAGTAATGTGTTGCTCACAGCCCCGCACTGTAAGTGCGGGAGCAACACATTACTACATTCGATTATTTTTATAAAAGAAAATCACTTTTTACTCAAACAATTGCGTGGAGAACACGTACGAGCTTCCTCGAGTGTATGTTTAACGTCAGTTTGTTGAAATCCCGCACATTCCGTGAATGTCGATTATAAAAAGTTTCCAAGAAAGCGGACCCATGGTGAGTAGCAATCGCGGCAGCCGTTCCACGGAGACTTCTTATGTTCAGATTTTGTGGCTGATTACGCGTGATGAATGCCTTGGTCCGTGAAACGTCGCGTATAGTATCGTCTAGGAAGATATCAGATGAACCAAAAACTTTACACAAACAAATAAACATTTCGGTTATTATATGATGAACCCGTATGCGAATTGCAATATCCTTCAAGGTTTACTGAACCTGATCTTACTGTCTCCAACTGATGATGGCAAACCGCCAGAAACCGGTTGTGGTGTGTAAGCGATTGAGATGTGAGCTCCACATTATATTGGCAATATCCTTTTGTTAACTACGGCGTTTAAAGGTGCGCATAAATATCCTGTGTGAACTGTTTGTCTAGGTTGTGGTAGCACCGAGTGTGTTAAGTTTTGTTTGAAATTGAAATAGTTTTCAAACTAATTGGAATAAATAATTTCCGAAATTATCAGGTTTGTGAACCTTTCGGTGTTGCCATTGTTTGCACCCGAAGGCCTCTGGGACGTATTCTCATGAATTTTCATCCTTATTGACTATCTCGCATGATCGCACCTGTTATATTCACACCATTCCCTCATTTCAATCTTGCTCCACAACCTTTGTTATGATCTTCTACATCTGCTGGTGCTCTTTAAAGACTGGCAGTTCACATACCTGTTTGTACGACGTGGATTTTGGATAAACACGGTCGTATATACTTAAAAAGTACATTTTTAGGGTCGGTTTTAAAAGTACATGCTAGAAAACTGAAAGAATAATCCGGAGTCCATCGTGGAATACTACAGGTTTTCATGAGTTTCATTACAACCTAATAGATTGAAGTTTAACTGTCGGGTCCTTGAAAGCACACCCTTTTTATACTATTCGCTGTGCAATTAAAGCGCCACCTTATTAAGTTATCTGGACTTTAGTCCGCAGACCTTACTAGAGAGGAATATATCAGATAGCTTGGCATCACCATTTCCGAAAACTTTCCCTGAACCCATCATCTCAATTTTCTACTAAATAAGTTCATACGCTTACGTTCTATACATTTCCTCATTTAACTCTTGTTGTTGAGCCCAACCTGATTTTTAAATTTATCTTCACCTGTATGTTCACTTATATTTTGCACACTTCACCTGCTATATTTCCGGCATTGTTTTTCACAAGACATTGTTGTATCACGGTCATTTACATACGCAAGCTCTCTTTCTCATAAATTCATTCTGGAAACAATTTTTAACCAGCACTTTTCATGATTCGAGCGACCTATCAATCTTATCCTCAACGGTGCTACTCCACAGCACCGAAGATCTTTGTAAATGTCAATCAACTTCAACATCTCAATCGAAATATTTCATATTTACTTGCGGAACGTTTGTATATCTAAAGTTCTTTATATCTTTCTTATTAAACAATTATGGTCAAATTTATTGATAAGATATGTGCACTTTCTGCGCAGCATCACTAATTGGATAATTTCATCGATTTTTATGTTCAAATCTTTCACAGTCTCATGAATGACCTGATTCGTTTGTTCTTGTCCGTTAGGATTTTCTACCGGACGCCCTAGTCACATTCACATCCCATTACTACTTTATTTTTGAAAGCCGCTGCTTTTTCTCACCAACGCGATGACGATATCGTTTGAAGTCATCACGACAAACCGTTGTGTGTTCCATGTTTGAACAATAGCACGTCTGCCGTTTGGACAGATAGTTTGTTTTACAAGCCGCTTGTCATCCGCCAACCTGCTTCTTGTTTAACTGGGCGCCACATAGACAGGGGGCAATCGAGACAAAATCCGCAGATGCTGTCGTGTTGACATTAGTGGGTTCACTCACACCTGGAGCGAACATCAGAAATCGCTTCAATTCTGGGGTATAGTCAAATTTTGTGGTTTATATCGGGTGGCGTGGAATGATGAACTAGACGCGAATAGAGGCGCAAACTGTACATCCACTCAGTGTGGGTTGGATGGGATGAGCAAGAACCATAAATCAATTAAAATGCTTTTACAACGCTCTGATCGATTTCAAATTACTTACATCATTCTTTCTTTACCAAGGCACGGGATGTGCTAATCTGTGATCTGGTGTTTGACGATGATGCAGCCTTTATTGCTCACTCCCAAGAGAACCCACAGTCGCTAATGGACTCTTTTTCGTCGGCATGGAAAGACTTTGGGCTAGCTATCAGCGTGAGCAAGACCAATATCCTGGGTCAAGGGACTGTATCGCCACCAATAATCACTGTTGGAAACTGTCAGCTTGAACCAGTACATCATTTCACATATCTTAGTTCAACCATTGCGGATAACCTCTTGCTAGACACGGAGATTGATAAGCGGATTAGCAGAGCAGCTGTCATTTTGTCCCGATTGATCTATCGTGTTTGGGGTGACCGCAAGTTGATTGTAAAGACAAAGATGACGGTATACAGCGCATGCGCATTAAATGCGGTAGTGAAACCTAGACCACGAACGGAAGTTGAATGCTTTCCATCTACGCAGCATAGGTCGTATCTTCAAGATTCAAAATTCAAGAATTTATGGTCACAAAAAGCACATAGCTTCACAATTACCATATCATGGTAAATATTCGTTCAATAAGAGGTATAAAAAACAATTATACGATGTCACTGGGTCAAGTAATATGCTTACCCTGAGTCAATAGACAAATCGTCAAATCGTTATGTACCAAATAAGTGTCCAAGTTTCGAGTGAATGTTTTGATACAGGGATAGGCGATAATTGCTTCGGGAAGGCCACAGGAAACACACACGTACCGAATAGAAATATCGGCGACAGTTAGTACGGGAATGGGGAATTTGTAGTGCCGCTGAGTGGCAACGTGTAATTCCTGAGCCACGGTATTTGAACAAATGTTTGAGTAGATGATCTGGTGTATTCAATAATTTGTATGTAATGATAACGTCACTTCGAAGTCTACGTTGAAGGGGAGTGGGGAGCTTTAGCTTTTTCAACCTTTCCTCGTATGTAAGGTCTCGAAAACCACGCACGAGTTTGGTTGCACGATGATATATCCTGTCAAGCAAGAATATATATTTTTTCATCCACGGAGTCCATGCTTGCGATGCATGTTCCATTGTGGGAATTAAGTAGGTCTTCATGATGCTTGGCAACGTTCCAGGCGTAAAGGTTCTGAAGATCCGTCGCAGCATACCTAGAAGCTTTGAAGCACGCTTGTATATTGAACAAATCGTGGATGGACAGATTGACTAACGCTAAAGTGCTTTCAAAAGCTGGTCTACAGAGCATGCTCACCCTATTGCGACAGCGCCGCTTGCGTTGGCTTGGTCCAATTGTACAGAATGGAAAATGGTCGTATCCCGAAAGGTTTACTCTATGGTGAGTTGCAATTAGGAAGTCCATCATTGGGCAGACTGCACTTCAATTCAATTTTAATGGTCTAAAAAGCATATAGCTTGACAAAAACCACAGAATAATATGGGAATTACGAATAACATGGGTAGAAAAACGGGATTTGTTTGCTTGCTGAGCAGTTCAGGAATCAAGTAAAAATCCATTGGACAGAAACTGTTTTCAAAGTTCGAAGGTTTTATGGTGTAAAATATATAGGTTCAAAGTTTGGATTGGTCAACATGAAATTGTCCAAATTCGATTTGAATATATCCAAGTTGGGTGAATGTGCAACATTACAAGGTAGGGAGTTCCAGGTAAAGCATACACGTACAGAATAAAAGTACCTTCGACAGTTTAGTCTCGAGTCGGTACAAAAGACGTACAAAGACGTTTGCAAAAGAGATATGAAAGCTCTTGGCATTGAAACCGCGAGTTGGGAAGAACTTGCTCTTGACTGCTCACATTGAGGGCATTGTGTCAAGCGTCGTCTGCAAGCCGGCTGAGGTTCAAATATTTATCTTGGCTGCTCAACGCAGATCACGCCACCGGTGTGCGACTGACGCCTACAACCGAGTTCTTACCATCGTTGCAAGCGCTGCGGGAGAGATTGTTCCTCCCGAATCGGACTGTTTAGTCATTCCAAAAGCTGTAGAACATGAATATTCATGCAATTGTGATGTACATCCATGGTCGACGTGACCAAAAGAGGCCAACAACAACTCCATTCGTTAGGAACATGGGCCTTCAACAAAATTCCAATCTTCTGCTAACATTAGTTCGGTTGCTTCCATATTAAAATCACATTTTTAATATCTTCCTTTTCACCTCGGCCTCATGAGGTGATACGCACAATGAATGTGCGTAAATATGCACGCAAATTCGGATTGGATTGGTTCGACTCGATTTAGACGCCACTGGTAAACTGTCTTAAAAGATGCAGAAGAGAATGGGGTAGAAATGTGGTATTGATGAGTTCACGTGGTTCCGTGTGATTTTTTAGGGATATTTCTCGAGAAAGTGTTTGATTTGGTGAGACCCAGTATTCAGGATAGGATCACTGAAAATCCGCCTCCGAGTAAAGTCATTGAGATTCAATCAATTTAGCCACTAAACGTGTAACCAATTTACAAGCATCACTATAGGCTCTTTTACTCGGTAATACATGTTAATAAACAGCGAAATAGCGTTACGGATCCATTGATGTCATACCTGCAACTCGGTATGTGCACAAATATAAAGTGGTGTAAACCTTTCTCTTGACTGCTCACATTGGAGGCACTTTATAAATGGTCATGTCTAAGCCTCAGATGTGCAGATACTGCTCTTAGATGCTGAACGCAGATAACGCCGCCGGAGGGCAACTGACGCCGATCGATAGAGTACTGTCTGTCACTGTGAGCGCTTCGGGAGAGATTGCCACTCCTGAATCGGACTGTTTAGTCATTCAAAAAGCTGTGGGGTATTAAACCACCATGCGATTGTGATGTACATCAATGAACGACATCGACCGAATGAGGCCAACAACAACAACATCAACAAACCTTGATGAATTCAGAATTTATGAACCAAGTTTATTCCGGGTCAATTTAGTTTTTTTTTCCAATAAACTTGTAGTATTCAAAAATGCTCATTTACATGCATTTCTAACATACCCCCACTACCGGTTTCGTGCTGTTTACACTCATCAGGTAGGGACGGTACGATTAAGATCTGCATGCGCTTGAAACAGTGGAGGAATGGTAAACATGTTGCGCTTGTATGTCACTGTTGGGTAAGGTGCAACTTGTGTACCATTCCTCCACTGTTTCAAGAGCATGAGGTTCCTGATCCTACTATCCCTACTTGAGGAATGCAAACAGCACGAAACCGGCCGTGAGGTGTGTAAAGGAAATGCTTGCAAATGATCATTTTTTCATGATTATGGATTTAGACCCATTCATCATGTGTTTGGACACATGTGCCTGAACCGGTTGGACGTACCAGCCTTATTTAACACTGGCATACAAATGCAACTTGTTTAAACTTGTATTGTATTTGGAAGTTTATCCCTTTCGTGCCCCAATGATTCGCGTGTACTTGCTATGGCACTCCAAAGCACCACATTCCAAGTTAAACTATCAAAATTCTTTTCAAAACATTTAATGTTACTATGTCCTGTGTTCAGTGCACCGACTACCTATCAACTAATCCTACTCTCACAAGTTAACCAAAGTTATTCAGAGTTACATAGCCGCATACTTTCAAACGTAAAAAATCGATACTGGCCGGTGATCGGCTGCTCTCCAGCACAGCTCCATCAGCTTCGTTTTCCTTATCAGGCAGTTTTGATCCACGGGGCTGGTGCTTGTCTCCGGTTTCGTTCCCATAAAGCTGTTCGGCTCATATGAGTTCCCCCAATGGACAGGGCCCTAGGTCATCGTTGTTATTTTCGCAAATAAAGTTGGTGCTTTGTTTAAACCTAGGTATAGCGGGGATCTGGAACAAGCCCATTTCCCCAATTCAGCCACCGCCCGATTGGAAGTCGAACGTCATATGAACTGTACCACCAAAGCCAATAAAGAAGAGAAGAAAAAGAAAAAAGTTTATTATCTCAATATTTAATTGTTTCGTAAAGACTGTGCCTTATTGCACACGTGACTTTTTCAAATTATCAGGTTCTGTTCACAGTGTCAGCAAACAAAGATTCACGAATCGCATCGTCACATAAGGACATAGCTTCATAATTACCAAGTTGTTGTTGTTGTTAGCCTCCTTCGGTCGATGTCAACCATGGATGTACATCACAATCGCATGAATTTTTATGTTCTACAGCTTCTTGAATGACTAAACAGTCCGATTCGGGAGGAACAATCTCTCCCGCAGCGCTTGTAACGATGGTAAGAACTCGGTTGTAGGGCGTCAGTTGCACGCCGGCGGCGTGATCTGCGTTCAGCAATCAAGAACGGTATCTGCTCCTCCCCAGCTTGCAGACGACGTTTTACACAATACCTCCAATGTGACTGGTCAAGTGCAAGTTCTTCCGAACTCGCGGGGTCAATGCCAAGACCTTTTATATCTCCTATGCTAACATCTTTGTACCGCAAGTGCTGTCTGCCCAATGGTCGACTTCCTGACTGCAACTCACCATAGAGCAGATCTTTCGGAATACGACCATTTTCGATTCTGTAGAATTGGACCAAGCCACCGCAGGCGGCGCTGTCGTAATAGGTTGAACATGCTCTGTAGACCAGCTTTTGAAATCACTTCAGCACTTCACTATGGCACTGTAAATATTCGTCCGTGAAAAGAAACAACACATAATCGTGTAATGTCACTTATAGAGTCAGTCAGTCAGTCAGTCAGTCAGTCCTCTCCGTGCCGGGTGGTACATGAGGCGAAGACAACTTGACGCCAGTGGTTCCGGTCTGTCGCTGCTTCCGTTGCCGTCTGCACCGTGAATCCTTGTGCACGAAGTTCGCGTTCCAACGTTCTGCGCCAAGTTTCCTTGGGCCATCCCCTTTTTCGTTTACCTTGCGGACGCCAGTGAATGGCTACCTTCGTATGCGAACTGGGATCCATCCTGTAGATATGACCGAACCACGGATCTGTTGTCATCGTTTCCGTAGCAATGTAGGTTTTACGGGATAGGGATGCTAGCCCTAAGCCCAACCCTCCTCCTTTCTCAGACGGGCTTGGGACCGTCACTTATAGAGCAGTTGAATAATTACAATGAGTTAATACGCGGGTGTCGTCAAATCATAATGTAACAAATACATGTCCAAATTTGGAATATTTCGATGCTTGGAGCGGTAAAAACAGTTTCGGAAAAGCGCATTCCAAATGAAACAAATTAAAATTCTCAGCGACAGTCAATACGGGATTCCGAAATTTGTAAGAACACTGTATGGCTAAGTGTATGTCGCGATTCACGGCATTTAAATAAATGTTTTAATGGGTGATTTGGGGTATATAATATTCCGAATGTGAGACCAGGCTATACACAGAAGCCATATACAGTCATTCTGTGGTTATTGTTAAGCGAAGCGCTATTCAACCAAATTGAATTGAATCCAAAACAATTATGTGATCACACCATCACTTTAATATCATCTCTTTCGTATGTTGACAATCAGCAATGCCATAAGTATCAGCATCGCACTTTCGTTACCGAACATTCCAAAGTCCGATCATGTTCAACAACAGATTTATAGCACGAAGTTCTTTCTTCTTGTGTTTGGATTCATGCAGATCCCGATCATAATATTCTTAACTGATGAGTGTGCGAATTCCACCAAACAAGTCGGGTGAGTTTTGTGACTGAAAACATCTTGATATGGACATTATTCTTGTCAACTTCAAGTCATCGCCGTTTTATGACCAAGTGAGTTATTTATTGCCCACATTAATAATTTCATCGAATGCTCGCCATGGGCGCGATTCCCATTTATGTCCTCTTCGCTTTCCCAAACAATAACAGACTGGGTTGCGTCAAAGGTGGGGAGCGGGAGATTTCACATTTCCGTTGCTATGGCGATGATGACCGGCTGCGCAGTGGGATATGGGATATCAGTCTCACTTGGTGAGGGGGGAGGATTAATCCACACTCAACTAGCCAATCCGATCGCAGCAAAACGTGGGGAGTCGCGATCTAGTGATTGGTTATCGCGCAGCGGCTAGGTTACTTACGGAGATGCTTTGTTACGGGCGCAGATGGTGAAAGTGGATGTGCAGCGTGGAGTAACCATGTTTCGCATTAGGAAGTCTATCGATGTAGCAGACAATGTAAATGCATCCACCCAATCTGTGAGACACTCCGCGTTAAAATTGACGACCGGGCTGGCAGCGGCTGAGGACATGGATCACTTGATGTGGCAAGGTAAGTCCATTGGATTCAATCAACCTAACGATTACTTCACCTCAATTCGACGAGTTTTTATTGCATTATTCGTTTCCCGAAGACTTATATACTGCTTAATCTACTTCTTTATCTTGTTTATACACTTAAATTTCAATTTTTACCATCCTATTGTTGTTAAGTTTGTTGCTTTTTTAGGCAATTAAAAACCTTCAATTACCTTGAATCTTTACCATTGATTGACTAAGCCATTAATCATTACAATTAATATTGTTATACTTCAATCAGTTATCAGTTATCATCGATTTAATTATTACGTCGATCACAATAGTTATCCTATTATTATAATAACACTTTGTACTTCATTATCCACATCCGATGTTTTAACAATCAACTAGCGTAGGCCTACCAACTTCACTCAACCATAAGTTGGTTTTCCTGCTACTCGGGTGTTTGCATAATGTAAAATATCGGAAAGCCCAATTGGTAAAATAACATATGAACACACGGATATGCACCAGTATCCCCAATGCGTAACACATACATACTCATTCGGGTTTTAATATATGTGCTCAACGTTTTGGTGGCGTGAATTCAACACCCCATGGTCACATTAATCGTCGAAGTATCTGTATTTTTGCAAATTCAAACGTAAATGACAGAATGGGTCGTGATTAGTGTTCCCCAAGCTTGCATTATAACTTATAAACGTTTCTCCACCGAGGTAGCTGACATCGTGTGAACACAGAAATCAGGAGAGCTCGAGGGCGCGTTAGTTTATTTCGAAAATTCTTTCTATGACTACCCTTATTTGGGTACGAACGTTTTTCGATGCATCACATATTGAAATTTGAAGAAATATACACAGAAATCATTTAGTATTTAGTATATTTAGGTGTGTGTGTAACGTGTTATCTTCAATCTGGATAAAGCAGATACTGCAAAACGTAGGTATGGAAATTCTTGATCATGACCCTACGAGTTGGGAACAACTTGCTCTTGACCGCTCACTTTGGGGGCAGTGAAACGCGTCATCTCGAAGATGAGGAAGAGCAGATTCTGCTCTTGGAGGCTGAACGTAAATCCCGCCGTCAGCGTGCAAATGTCGCCTATTTCTGTGATCGCAGAGGCAGAACATGTTACTCACGAATCGGTCTGTTTTGCGATTTGAAAGGCGTTGGAGCATCAAGTCATAAAGCGCTTACTATGTATATTCATGGTTCACATCGACCGAAAGAGACCAACAACACCAACAATTACATTCCAGTGTGTTTAGTGATCAGTAAAGCAAATTCATTTACAATGATAACGTTTTTTTGCTACACGTTTTGATGAGTAAAGGTTAAGCAGCGCAATTGACTTAACTTGAGTATGAGTGATCATATAAATGCAACAGGTTTCAGCTAATCTGGTTGACTATATCATTATGCCGCGAGAGAATTCTGAAAATACAAGGGTGTCATTATTGAATATCCTACAATCAAATAATTACTTCCTGAATGGCAATTGATTCGACATCGTCAATTTGAGATATGCGGTAACCTATATCTACAAGAAGCACCACATCAGTTTGGTTCTATGATAACCAGTGTTGGGGTGTGTTGTGCATGACCGAATTTAATTTTTCCTCGCAAAACAACGTCCGAAATTTCGTCCAAATGCACCCACCAAAGTAAATTTGCATTTTTACACAGCTTCATCATGCAGACCATTTTCATTTTAACAAAAAGCCGGTCATCTAGGCAATTTTAGCGATTTTCCTCTTCGAACTCATGGGTCAAAGTTTGCAAGAATATAGGGAGTCAGTAGAGAGACCGATACATTACAAATTTGAAAGATCAATGGAAATTAATTTGCTATCATCCTATTATTTATAGCGAACAAATTTGCGAAATTATTCTATTATGTACTGTGTCATTTGCACAAGTATCTCTTGTCCTCATTCGGATATGGTTGAGCATTAATTAGTACCGACTCAAATGTGATTTCCTTAAATACGGAATGACCAATCAAGCGCATGCGGATCCTGATCATATTGTCCCTACCTGAATAGTGCAAACAGCACGAAACCGGTCGTGGGGTGTGTGTGACGGAAAAGCATGCAAATGAATATTTTGACTAATCCTTGTTCTTTTAAAAGTTCTGAATACCATATATTCACACGGCTTAGATTGTATGTGCTACCTCCGTGAGTTGCATTGGTACTTCACAGTAAAATTTCTGTTATTTAGCGACACACGCTATCACAAGAGCCAAGATGTGTCCTCGCCAATATCGGTTAATATCCGCAGGCTCGATCCAAAAATGCGGTTGCCTAATCTCTAATCCTTGCCATATACAATAATAGAACGGGCACCATTATTTGATCTAAAATGGTTGTGAATGTTGAACTGTGATTTCGTATCAACCTTATCGCGTATTTGTACTAAAACCGGGAATAAAAAGCTGTACGTTGGGCCCTAATTCTCGTGTCCCTAAGCTTACTTCACTAAAATCGATAGCTGAATATATACGCGCGGGATTGCTAACAATCGCACAGCGTTCCGCCTTTTGACCTGAGGTTACTAGACGATTGTGTTTCGGAACACAATGGTTTGTTCTAGCAACTCTACGGTGAAACTGGTTTTCCGGGCTTTCTGCAACTATGTCCATTGTGTGAAAGCTCAATTTGTTCGGCAGGAAATAGCATATGTGTATGTCGGGTTTTGTATGATGTGGCCTTTTCGAAAATCGCATTGATTGTTAAAAACTATAGGTTGATATCTGAAGAAGAAGAAGAAGAACCAAGCTTAACTCAAAATGTTCAAAATTTCCATTTAAGAATACCGTTGAGATAGCCTAGCAAATTCTGTTAAACTTACAGATAAACATGTACATATAAGCGAGAATTTGCTCGATTATAATTTTCGATTAAAAATAAAATATTACTAACAACGGTACCCCGAAAACCAAAAACAACCATCATTAAATGGGGGAATGACTCCCACAAGCAAAGCGACCGTTTATTCATGTACGGTAGTTGAACCGAGATGAATTTCTCTATTCAAAATTTGACACTGCACCTTGTCACAATCCAAATCATCTTGCTTTCAATGGCTGTCACAGGTTTGATCCATCTGTGACATTGTTTTCTATGTGACATGATGAAGCGCGTTCTTGTTTGAATACGATCGTATCATCCGGGTGACATGGAGATGGTTCCGAATTGAGATTTAATTACCCACACGTTTGTGTGCTGTATGAATGAATGCCAAGATTTGGTATCAGTTCTGCATTTGCACGTTTAAGGTTCATTGTGTGAATGATGCATATTTGGGATCTATTCATACTCGCTACCGGTTCAGGGTTGAAACCAATCGTATTGTCTCCAAATTATGAGTAAGAAATCAACCAGAATAAGAGAAGTAGATGTGGATTTTCTGAATTGTTGGTCTACTTCGGTCGATGTCAACCAAGGATGTACATCACAATCGCATGAATTTTAACGTTTTACAGCTTTTTGAATGACTAAACAGTCCGATTCGAGAGGAACAATCTCTCCCGCAGCGCTGGCAACGATAGTCAGAACTCGGTTGTATTGCATCCGTTGCACGACAGCGGCGTGATCTGCGTTCAGCAGCAAAGAGCTGTATCTGCTCCTCTCCAGCTTGCAGACGACACTTTACACAATGCCTCCAATGTGAGCGGTCAAGAACAAGTTCTTCTTCTGAATAATTCTATGCTATCCTCTTAAATTATTTGCAATTGAATCTTTGTGATAATAATCGTGATCGGTTTAGCGGATTTAGCTGCACGGATTTTCCCTCGTTCCTTCACAGATTCAAAATATTTATGTCGATGGAATCCGCTTCCATCTGACTACTAATCCAAAGTTAAACAGACGTATTAATGTTAAGTGATAATTGATACTAACATACAAATGTAGATAGGAGGCATCCCAAAAGTGACAGTCGTCAGGATATGTAGTGACTTGAAACGCATTTTTTATATAAAAATTGCTTATAAACGTGTGGATGATGGGATACGTTTCAATATCTGTTCTCTGCGAACAAGTATGAAGGTATATTAGTTTTGCTATGAAATCCTTGCTGTAGACCTGAAACTTTACAGCTACAAAAATATCTCTACACATCATCATCATCATTGACCGCATTACTTCATTTCATTTTCAATCAGTCCTCTCCGTGCCGGGTGGCACATGAGGCGAAGACAACTTCACGCCAGTGGTTCCGGTCTGTCGCTGCTTCCGTTGCCGTCTGCACCGTGAAACCTTGTGCATATAGTTCGCGTTCCAAAGTTCTGCGCCAAGTTTCCTTGGGCCGTCCCCTTTTTCGTTTACCTTGCGACGTCAGTGAATGGCCACCTTCTATGCGAACTGGGATCCATCCTGCAGACATGACCGAACCACGGATCTGTTGTCATCGTTTCCATAGCAATGTAGGTTTTACGGGATAGGGTTGCTAGCCCTAAGCCCAACCCACCTCCTTTCTCAGACGGGCTTGGGACCGTCCTTGGCGGAGTTATGCGCGTTCATTAACTAAATAATATTCAAACCCATAACTAAATATAAACGATTGAACTGTAAGCTTTCTGTCTGCATTGTTCAACACAACTAAAAGCGATGATCTAACACAAAATTTACGAAATCAGTTCCGATTAATAGTTTCAACGCTCGGAATAGACCATTTTTTCGTTTACTAGAAATCGAGTGATACCTCATTCAATCCCAGATTTACACGAGATTATTAAACTACGAATTGTATTGCTCCCACACTCTGCACTTCAACTCCATATGAGTTTTTCCGTTGAGTGGGATGCTTTTCGGAATAGGAACATTGAAACCTTCCGGAGTGAATCTTTGTCATTTCTGTCGGATTGATAATGGATTGCTTTGGTTAATAGAATTCTCGTCTTCCTATTCACCTAAACAAATATTTGCTGATACAAAACATTCCGTC
>JACCGJ010021262.1:0-37890 GCA_013407085.1 Atriophallophorus winterbourni | reverse complement strand
CTCCGTTGCCACAAGATCACCTCCCTCCTTAAACAAAATCGGGTGGAGGTCGTCAGGACCAGGTGATTTGTGGCGCTTCAGTGCTCGAATTACCTCTCTCACCTCCTGGAGATCAGGAGCGGCTAAGAAAACGGGCCAAGGCGTGCAAATCGGTGTCTCAGGCGGCGAGGTCGGATGTGGCTGGCTGAACTGAGCACTAAAGTGCTCAGCCCATCGTTTTAAGCGTCTACTAAGATTGATGATCGGCGAGCCGTCGGTTTCGCAAATAGTCTCGCTCACTGTATTCAGTTTCGAACCAGTAGCTCTAATTAACTGAAACAATTTGCGAGTATTGCCAGATGCGGCTGCAACCTCCATCTCACAAGCACGTTGCGTCCACCAGAACTCGCGGTCATTCCTTAAGCTGGCCTTTAAGCGGGTATTGAATTCTCTCCGAGCACGGTTGTGTTCAGTGCCGGTGGGTACAGTTCGACGGTGATCGATTAAAGCAAGTGACTGGGCCGAGATCCAAGAGCGTGGCAAAGCGCGGGTGGGTTGACAGCTTTCAGAAGTAGCGCAGGACAGTGCTGCTCAACATCAGACGGGGGTGCTTCTGCGAGCTCCCTGGTCAATGCATGATGGAACTTGGTTCTGACAGCGAGGAGCATCAAAGAGGCGGTGTCTACATGAGTTCGTCTTGCGCGTGCCTTACCCCCAAATTGGAAGTTGACTGTCGCACAGACTAGCGCGTGGTCTGAGTCCACACTGGTGGTCCAGTATGAACGACAATCCTTGATGCTACCACGCCACCTGTAGCTAATAGCAATGTGGTCAATTTGAGACCAGACGTGCTGTGATGGTGAGCGCCATGTGGCCATTCGACGCTGGGAACGCCGAAATGCCGTACTGGAGAGATAGAGGCGGTGGTCGCCACAGAATGTGAGCAATCGTTCTCCGTTATCTGAACGCCCGCCATCCAGCCCATACTGACCTCCTAGGTGGCGTTCGTATTCAGACAGGCAACCAACGCGAGCGTTGAGATCTCCTGCCATGATTACGACATCTGTCCTGCGTGCCTTGCGAAACAAACTATGCAACTTCTCATAGAAGTTGTCCTTACTGAGATCCCCACTACAGTCCGTTGGAGCGTAGGCAGAAATCACAAACAAATCCCTCCGCGTTTCGCACCGCCTGTTCACCCGACAGTGGCCACGAAATCGTGCACCGCACAGTCTGCTGTCAACGGGAATCCCCTCTAAGAGTGATTGCTCAGCACGGGAGCTGAGCGCGATACCGACGCCAGCCAATCCGGCAGAGGAAGCATCCGGGTCACTAGAGAGGCGCAGGTGGAATCTGCTGTCTGGGTCAGCTGGTGAGACCAACTGACAGACTTCGCTTGTGTCACGGAGACGGGTTTCCGACAAGCAGCAGATATCAATGCCTAACGTCTCGAGCGTTCGTGCAAGGCCGGCCTGTTGTCCCGGTTGTAGCAAGGTCCGAACGTTAAACGAAGCTAACCTAAATGAAACCCGCGGGCGTAGAAGAGTTGCAGCAATCGACGGCTGTCTAGACGGCATGAGTCGTACATCAGGTAGAGAGAGTGAATCGGGGATGGTAACATGTGGAGGAAAGGTGGTAGAAGCAATTGAAGACATAGAGTTGAGAATTTCTAGGATTGTAATTGTCATTGTTTGGGTGTGGGCGTGATACTACCCGGTTGCCCAGGCCGAAGTAGAGGAGTTGATCTTGAGGACTCCCACCTCAAGCCTTTGGCCCGAAAGCCTAACCCGCAAGGCAGCGGAGCGAGATTAAGGATCGCACCTATCGGGGCCGGATACTGTAGGTACAGTTTACAAGCCATTCGCGAGGTAGAGACCAAGCAGGGACTCCCGACATCATCCCAACCAGTCGGGCCGGTGATCCTTGCGGATTCATACGCCTCTCCTGGTATACAATGTCCACGAGGAACAAGGAGACTGTTTGTCTGGCCTCTCACCGCTGACCAACCTGGTATGAGTAACTCTGAAGATGTCACAAAGACATCACCCAGTATAGCTCAATGGATCATCGAGGCACACAAGCCGCTGCACCATATCAAGGTCCAGTCTTAGCACAACGGCGATATATAGGTAGCTGGCGTGTATTTCTTGCCCTTTATCTACCGCTTGTGTCCAATCATAGAGTGTTATCAGATAAACAAGAATAATTTCATCTAAATCCATGTTGTTATGTTGAAAGGAACAGATTATTTTCAAAATGTTTCATTAGATCAGTTGTTGTCAAGCTTGTCGTCTTTTAGACCATTAAAAACCTTGAAATACCTTGAACAACGAGGGAATCACAGGTAACAGAGCAACGCGTCTGTAATTAGTAACACCGGAGCGATTTCTTCCTTTATAAATAGGAGTAATTACTTCACGTTTTCAATCGTTAGGAATCATTCCACTTGTTAGTGTTTGATTCAACAAGTACGTTTGTTGTTGTTTATCCATAAAGCAGCCAACGAACACGAAGTTCTAGCCACCGTTTTCTAGATTTACATCCAAAGGTTTCAATGTAAAAGATGTATTGAGGATGATCCTGGAGAGTATAACTGATTTGACACCGGCCTCAATTAAGAAAAAAATTACTTGATGACAAGCTGCGTTGCAAAATCTTTCTTCCTGACGACAGACGAACACCGATCGACAAATGCGTAAAACCCCTGGACAACCACCATTATCTTGAATGTTTCGGAACCGTAGATGAACGAAGGCTTGAAGAAACTGTTGAATACCATCACTTTTGTCTCCGATCACTGAAGTCCAAAACCTTGTTTAACTTTCTACACATTTCACTGACACGTACGATATGACTGTCAAATCTGCATCTTCAAACTGGTAGGCACAAAGTCAAGGCGATGGATTTCGCGGAAATCTCCATGGTCTGAGGTTTGGCAACGCCACTAAATAAGCCCCGGAATCACATCCCGATCCAGATCAAATGAAATTAAAATATTCGTAGTTGCTCACAATCAAATGTCACACGACACACAAACGGTTTCGTGCTGTTTGTACTTCTGAGGCAGGAACAATGCGATCCGAATCCTCGAAATAATTGGCGATTGCCAGAAAATTTTTGAAGCCAATTCTCGGTGAGATTGGTAAAGCAAGTTGCAAAATAGTGAAAGACAGTTATTGGACCCAAACAGGTTTTTGCCGAACTGAAAGTTTGTTCTGCCAATCAGTTTAGACAATTTAGCGTTCCTTTCACAGCTTGTTCACAACACCCAGACCGTAAGAAGGATGATTATATGATTAAATAAAAATCAGATACAATCATCGGTTCGTTTGCACGCGTGAGGAGCCTCGTTGTTTAAAGCTTCACATTGCAAAAACAATTTTATTTACAAGATTAGACTTTGAAGCCGCTGTTTAATAGGTTTCGTACAACGAACCAGGAGGTTCAAACACAATCACAGTGAGTCCTGGTTAAAGTTTAATTTTGTTTCCACTAGTCAACTGTTACAAGGCTCACTGAAACTGATGATGTGATGTAAAAGCACAAGCCTGATCCAGGCAAAGTGCCGCACAGTCTGCATGTGGGCTGAGATACTGTCAGGTTGTCCAGGCCTAGACAGTCACTGAAACTAATCTTACTATCCTCACATGATGACGGCAAACCGGTGGTGGTAAGTGCGGGGATTTGAGCACCCGCTCCACAACAATGGATTCACACTTGCCGAATTAAGAAATCACAGTGGCCGCTCGCTTAAATATGCAATCACACAAGTAACATTTTATCGATGATGAGCTGCAGTTAAATCTAGGTCACCAAATATCCTTACTTCACACTAGATTTCAAATGCATTCACTCCGGAAGTCCACCAAACAATTTCGGTTTACAGTGCATCATCAACGTTTGGATGACCTAAAGTTCGTGAGTCGCTATTCAGCAAAAAGATAAACAATCCAGAACTTAACTGGATAGCAGTTCCGTGACCTCAGGGTGTGAAGTAAACATTCAGTCTCATGCAGGGCCCTAACAACGCCATAACTAAGCAAACGAGTCTGGAGTGACGATGACTTGCGGGTCGCTGATACTTCGACAGCGATAAACGCTTCATGAGAGCTGTTCCATTTCGTCTTGATTAAGCAAGCATCTTTACTGCACTATTATATCGGAAAGGATAGACCAGCGTTCCTCACGCTGTGGACCTCATTGATTAATGCATCATCTACCACACTATAGACAATACAACACTGTCTTGCAAAGAAATTTGAGTGCAATCGGTTTTGGGTAACGTTTCACTTCTGACATAGAAGCTTCGTCAGACCAAGGGTGATAGTCAGTACACGGAACATGATTAAGTAGGAGTCAACCTACCACCACTTATTTGACCTTATCGCTAAACAGCCTATAGTACGCCTACGCTGTGTCACGTCTCGTGGGAATGACCAAGATCAGTGGTCGATTTTTCTTCTAGTGTGTATCCACGTTAATCTAATACAAGTGAACACGGCCAAGGTCAGTTGACACAACGGCCCACATGCGTAACAGTACATAACTAACGAGGCTAAGCTATTTTGAAGAAAAACAAAAATCTAATTAACTATTTACGATGCAAAGAAATTTGAGTGCAATCGGTTAGAGCAGTTTTTGGTCACTAGCCTCTATAAAAGGCAGGCAGTGCTACGCATTCTCCAGACTAAAGTATCATCACACTGAGCGTAACACGAGAAAAAATCTGCAAAACGATAACGACACTGAGATCTCCATTGTACCTTTGCAATCAGTCAAAAGAGGAAAGAGGTCACACCGGAAATCCTACGCAAAAAGTTCTTACAAAAAAGTAATAGGTATCAGCAGCGGTTGGGCCTAATCTTATGACTACAAGGATTACAAAATTTCTAGTGTATACTTTGCAGAGTGAGTGCCACATTTTCAGCCTGAAGCGACATGCAGACAGAGTTGATTGACAGCATACAAATATCCTGAGTGAACTTTGCACAAACAAAAGCTCTTTTGATTCCAAAATTTTAATGAAGTGAATCACTGCTCGCCACGTCAGATAGCTATTACCGATTGGGCAATTTTGCAGTAATTCTGCCCTAAAAGGGTAACACCATGATATATTAATTGCTTCCGGTAAAGAGCTCTATGTGAGAACTCCGTGGAGTCTAAAAACCATTATTTATAACAAATTTGTACGGGCCTGTATGGCATGGTATGAAAGCACAAGCTTGATCCAGACAAAGTACCTCACAAAGCAGTCAGAGACTGCACGTGGGCTAAGATACTGTCAGGTTGCCCAGGCCTAGACAAATATGAGGGGGGGAATAGAAACGGTAGTGAGACTCCAGCGTGTACTCGCATGCAGCTCACTACCGTTGGCCAATCAATTTAGCAAGATGTTAGCCGTACAGCACAGAAATGCTGCATGATTGCACATCCGTGCCTGTACAACCTGGTAGTATATATGATAACCCAACACTGAAACCAGATAAACAGACTGCATGTGGTTCAAGATGCTGTCAGCACATAGTCAAGGTTAGATGAAAATAAATATTGGCAATGCAGCTCGGTGGCAGTGGCAATCAGTTAGCAGGGTGGTTTCCGGCACATCACAGACGCAATGTTTAATTGTACAACCTGGCAGTATCTCAGCGTACGTGCACTCCGTGACTGCACAGCATATAAAAAGATTTTAGACGTGTGCTGTTACACATCTAATGCGACAAAATATTTCAGAAACAAAGATTCAAGAGGCGACCTTGACGATGGTTTTCATGAACATCTGTTCGGAAAATGAACCACACGTTTTAAACGAACATCTGCATCGGACGAAGCCTGTTAGTCAAACTGTGATATAACGAGCACAACAGCATGACATAACTTTGGAAAAAATGTCGAGAATAACATGTTTTCAAGATATCCAATTCTAGAGGCGTATTTTCAAAACGATCGAGGGAATTTCAATGCCAAGGTCGACTACGTAAAAACCTGAACGACATAATTTACCAAGTGAAATATTTCGAATCCCAAGGATTACGCCTCAAGGTTTCACAATGGTAATTACAAGCAAGACATTATAAAATTACATAATCAATGTCGTGCACGCACAGTCACGTGATTCACAAAATAGAGATTATTCATTCAATGCAAATAAACAAAGTGAAGCAAAGTAGCAGGTGAGGAAAATGGCAAAATGGAAGACATTCATGGTCGATGCGCAAATAAATGAAAGCGTGTCTCGGAATTCAATCGATCGATCGATCAAACAGACAAACAGGAAACCAAAAGAGATGAGAAAATAAGAGGTTCACTTCATCGAATCTCGAAGTAGATCTGTGGGTCTCATAAGGGCTAACAGGTTGTCGGTCGATAAATCAATAATGCTGGGCAACAAGGTAATCAGTACTTAGTTATCTCAATATACTCGGTGGGGACCAGCCCGCGTCGCGAACCATCTTTTGAAACGACAGAAGTCCATCCAGTATTCTTCGTGTCCAATTCGACGACCAGGAAGAAATCCCCAGGCTTTGCTGCCAAACACAAAGCTCCATTACCTGAAAAGGGAGATAAATCGTGTTCGGGCAGCGGAACTGTCAATGAGGTATGGAATCACAAGCTAGTCAGATATTCTCAGATTGCCCCATTCCAGACATATATACGGGGCAAAAGGTTAATAGCAGTAATACTCTGACGTGCTTCTACATGCAGCTCAATACCATCGGCAAACCAATTCAGCAGAATTCTTACTGGGCATCTGTGTCCAGCTTAAATGATGGATGAGACCTCTGAACTGGCAATCGAACCTAACAGTGTTGCTAGTGTTTCACAATCATTTTTATCATGGACAGCATTACACCGGTAGCAAGTAGCACATAACAATGACATGATAAAATGTTTAAAAAAGGAGAACGGCGGCAAGTAAAAAGCTGCCGAACATGTAGAAGGTCAAGTACAGACACACTAGGTTGAGGTGCCTACACTTCTAATCAAACACGCATTCAATCAACTGTTTGTGAACGAGTAGAGCGACATCAGCAAGACAGCTTCCTTACGACGTTCACTGCAATGCATCATAAATATTTTCCTCATTAAACAAGTACTACAAGATCATACTTTTACTTTACTTTTTACTTTTGTGCGGCTGGCTCCACGGGTGGATTAGCCGGCTTCATTGATGTCTCGGATCGCACCAGCCCACGCACGTCCATCGGAGGCGAGATCGTTGAAGATCGTGATCCAGTCTCGTTCCCACCTGCGAACTCCGTAGACGGTACGCAGACCCATTGAGACATCTTCATGAAGTTTCTTGGGGGTAGTGTACAAGTGATGTCCCCAGCACCACTTGGTGTTTGTTCGAGTACACCTCTCTAGCCTTTGCACAGCCAAGTGCAACCTACAAGGCAGCAGGGAGTTGGCAGATAAACGCGCTGTGCGCCAGTTATCTACCTACGGGACTTCTCTCCGGATTTTCCTCGGGGTTTTTTCCCGAAGTCTTTCCCGCAATCTGGTGACCCACAAGGCAGCGGGGGTTTGGGGTCAGGGTTTTCCTTCCCCTAGATGGATTGCCAGTAGTTGACGAGCTCCATCTGCCCGGAGCAAACTGGTTTCAAGGTTTCAAGAATATACCTACAAAAAGACCGCCAATGAACACGGTTCCGAAATACTGAGTGTGTAGCAACCGCGAAGTGTAGTCGCCTCATCTGGATGCACCAAATAAGAGTCTGACAAACCTGACAACACGATGCTATTCCGAGTTGATGGGCATACGGAAATTTGCAGTTGAAAGGTGCTAAACGCATTCCAAAGGATGGCACGATGCTACGTAGTCGGTCCAAAGTAACGTGAGCATTCGTATAGGAACCGAATAGGAGATTGCCCATCCCGAATGGGACTGTTTAGACATTTGAAACGCAGACACGCGCTCACGATGTACATCCATGGTCGACGTCGTGCGACAAAACATAATCTCTGGCCTTCCGCCACACAAGACCCGTTTCTAAACCACGAGAGAGCTGTAATCACGGAGCGCGTCAGGTCGCGAAAATAGGATAGCAAGAGACACAACCAAGTTTTCATATTTATCGAAGAACGCGAAATTGATAGAGTAATACTCGGGAACCACTGTTTGCTACTTTTCCATTGTTTCAATGCTCACTGAACCCAAACGTACGGTCTGCATCTGAAAATCACAATTAGCCAAAAAGCGGTAGTGGTGTGGATGTGGACAGGATATGAGGTCTAGAAAAATGGTCAATGTGGGATGAAGCTTTACCGGTTCATCCCAAACGAGAAACACAATGAAGACTGATTGAAAAAAACACAGAACCCGGCTCAAAAGAAACGAGCGTTTGAGTGAATAAGGTACATGCCAAGTCAAACAGCGCAGAGAAGAAATAATGGGTAAACGTTAACACACGACGCACCCTCGTATTCGTACTTCACAACAGCCTGACCAACGTAGTCCTCTGTTTTGCTGACAGATGGCCTATGAGCAGTGGCAGTGTCCCATTCCCCTGAGTCGAACGAATTCTCTGAATCCGTGCTGAAAAAAAGCACAAAGCAAACCAGCAATGATGATGATAATGAACATTCATAGCTGTTTAGAAAGATAGAGCGAAAACTTGCCAACAGTTTAATCAACATATTTCAATAAGCACGACCAACACACTATTTAGATCACAATGACAAGTGTCGTTAACCCACCCAATGTGGAAGAAAAATGGAGAGAACTCCCATTGCGGAAACAACACACATCGTTGATACCATATGAAATATACCGAAATTTTTCAAAGAAGGAGGCGAGACAGTTATAGCAGGATGACTCGGACTGTTCTTCAAGGTTTAGATGAACGAGAGGGTACCCACATACTAGGGTCAATCAATAATTTTAGCAGTCCATTAGAAAGGAACATGGAAGGAATGTAGGAACCATCGCGGGATATCAATTATCCCGGTAGTAACTTAGATACTCGTCGCCGCCCTTCTTACAGACGACTCCTACCTTGGAGGAAACATCCCGCGAAGAGCAAGTTCGTTTTGGACATCTAGAACAGCGAAGGCGGTCTACAACGGTGGTGTTTCCGGATGTCATTGTGGGCTTCGACTTGGAACTGCATACTTGGCCATGGAATCACATTAAAGTACATTGACATCTTCAAAGATTTATGCTCACTTGACAAGTAGGGGTAGGGCGTTAGGCAACCTTTCCTCACTATTCAAAACCATGCTGGTGTAACCAAACATCCTCGCTTGCTTAGTTTCAACACCGAGGAGGTCCTCCGGAGTACGATTAGTAGATTTTCCACAAGCATTGAAATCCTTACAATTAGAGTATTAATAATTTTGATCATGCTTGACTTTCTGTTGGTCTGACTAAGGTTTGAAGGGTGCGTTCGTCTGAGTGGGATGTCGAGGAACGATCATCATCTACCAGGATTAATGAAACTGGTCCATAAGAAAGGAGCATGGAACGAATGTAGGAACTATCGCGTGATATCAATTATCCCGATAGTAGCTAAGATACTCGTCGCTACCCTTACAGACCAACTCCTACCTTGCATCCTTTCTGTTTCCTCTTGAACTGTCGATATCTTGCGACTATATAAAACAGGGAAAAATTGGCATGTGTAAATGGACGAAACGCCATTTGGTTTTCCCATTTCCTGTCTATCTATCATGGATTGAATTACGTTGTTGAACAGCGCCATAAGTGTATCAGATTGTGTGTGAGACGCTAATATCAACCGATGAAATGTGAGTTTACCGTGTTCGGCGAGGGGTCGCATTGGAACGGGATTCGGTCGCAGAATGAATCCTTAGCATTTGAATCTGGGCTTCTCGCAATCCCTGCTCACCGCCCAACTGTTGATACCGGTTCTGTTGGGAACAAAAAAACATATTCAGTTTTGAGTACATTGCAATTTGAGCATTAAAAATCTTAACTTTACAGCTACTCAAACAAAAAGGACGGTTAATGCAACCACAACGGAAATGCGTATGAGGTTGAAAGAAGAATAACGGTATCCATGAACAAAGATGGCCACAACAAAAACGAATATGTGATAGAGAAAAACTGAATGACAAAATCAATCGTTGTGGCTGGTTTATTCGATAGAATTCGAGCAAGTATGCACACCTTACGTCGGATGAGACAACCGTCGCTGCCAAAGAGTTTGAAGCGATGTTTTCCTCAAGTACAAGTTCGGTGGTCATAATGTTAAATTGATTTCCACTAGTAATGAGTGCAACCGAGCACGTATTGTAGTTCTACTGTCATCATTGCAATATTAAACCGCGGATACAGACAAACTTTCAGAAAGCAACACCCCGAACAACTTGAGATATATGATTTCCTACAAATACACATTCGTATCTGTCGAGGAAACATGTATAGGACCGCAAGTTGTGTAACTACGGCACTAGAGAAACAACAACAACAACAATATAGCGGTACTCTCATTGCTGCTGCTACATCCTTTTTGCCATTTTGTGTTTGAAAAAAGCGAAAGTGTGTCGCTGGGGCGTCACTTAGCCTATTGCACATAAAATGCAACCTACAAATATGCCAAAAGACACATAAGGTTGCAAGCAACGAGCCGAGAACACTGTTTCAGACCCACAAGTCATTCGCCGGGACGCATGCAATTAATAAAACAAACGTGCAAAGTTATTTGACTGAGTTTAGATGGAATTTTAATTGCATGACGAAATCACCCGAGACGATGCAAGCCAAATCAAGGTTAAACTGTGAAAGTGATGGTTTTTGGTGTTTGATCACTGAGGTAAAATTGGAAGTAGTAATGCGGGCCTAAACAACAATAGAAAAAATATTCCGAGTACCTACCTGTTAAATAGACTAATCACTTCTGGTCAAAACAAACGTTTAAGAGAAAACACAATCATTCGGAGAGAGTATACGAAGGCTGAAATCTGGTCTATTAACTCAGACAACACTGAAAATTGGGAATTTATTCAGTTAAAGCGAACAAGCTAATACACAGCTAAAAACGTTGAACCGCATGACCCACCGGCGATAACGGACATGAGCAGGTTTTACAAAATGAAAGAACAGCTTTAGATGGTCATTCAGCAATGAAAAGTTACGATCTAAGTTAAACGAACCCCGATAGTCCATCATCATCACGGTTTTCATAATTGAGGGCGAGATCATCATTATCGGGGACAGCATTACACCGGCAGTAAATAAACCTGATGCTTAACTGCCATACAACTAGGAAAATATGCAAAAAGATGGGGAAGAGTAGAACGAAGCGAGCTACGGGATCTATGGAAGGGAGAACACAAACAAACTAGAATGCTGTGCCCATGCGTCGAATGCAACATACATTGAATCAAATTTCGTGGATTAGTAGAGCGACATCAGCAAGATCACTCCCTTGCGGCTTTCATTGTCATATGTATGTATTTATGTATGAAAGCAAAAGCCTGATCCAGGCAGGTTGCCCAGACATAGACAGATAGGATACAATGCATCATAACAAGCGTTATATGACAGCATGTATGTATGCATGTGTATTCGTGTGTATGAAATCACAAGTCTAATCCAGGTAATGTGCCGCATAGTCATACACCACCCATGGGCTAAGATTCTGTCAAGTCGCTCAGGCCTAGGCAGATATGTTAATCAGAATAGAAATATCAGTGAGACTCCAACATGTTTCGCATGTAGCTCACTACAATGGCTAATCAATTTAACACCGTGTTAGCTACGCAGTACAGAAGCACGGCTGACCGAAGTTATGCAGTTGATGATATGATTGGGTCGCGACAGAGCAGCAGTAATCCGAAAAATGTTCAATGCAGAACGTGGCATCTAGACTTATCAAGGGTGCCTCCACTTAACCGTGATTTACCTACACATTCATGTAAAAAATGGGTTATCGGTAAGGCGACACCCCGCCATCTTTATAATTTCACGCAGCTTAGAAAAGAAAACTGCAAGGTACACAACACGAAAATGGAAGAAACAAAGTACAAACAATACACCTGGCCACGAAATACAATTATTGATCACATACCACCGAAACGAAATCACACAAATTCAATCAATATATTCATTGCAGTGCTTAACTTGGTCACGTGTGTTTCGCTTATCAGAACAGTTTAGTTGCGGTTTTAAAATTTCGCAAACGAATGATTGAATCAAGTGATAACCGAGATTCCGAGCAAAAACTTACTTCCAACTGCTTTGCCTGCTCTTTCAAAGACAGAAGGCGACGTTTCAGTAGGCAAACTTTAGGTTCCACGACACTTGCGCTTCCAAGACTGGGATTCTCACGGTAGGCTGTTAACAAACGTTCTGTCCCATCACTGAGAAAGCCAAGAAACCGGGGCTTAATAACATTCGGAAAATTTTTAACTCATCTTCACAAATGGATAGGTTTCCGAGGTACACAAATGGCTAGAAACAAGCTTTCTAAAACATTTTTAACGCACTTATCTTCCAAAAAGCACATATTTATGAAGTTTTCATGATAGCAGGAAAGAATTTGAAAGGAAAATGATGGGTTCAATTGGTGAAAAGCAGTGAAAATAGTAGTGGGGACGTCAAAGTTAATCAGGGATATAGCAAATGAAACTAATAGCGAAAAAACTGTTTGCGAGGTTCTTAGAAACAGAAACCAACACCGTAGACATTTGAAAATAACCGTAGTTACTCCAAATATAGGTCCGTGAAGTACCTCGCTTAACCACTAGCAACACAGTCGCACGTAACCCGTCGATGTTGTGAGCTAGCCACGTGAAAAGCGCTTAGCAACGGTCAGAAAATCAGGACAGGTATATGACGGAGAACACAATGAGAAAACATATGGTCGGTTAAATATAGAAATGGAGGTCGATAAACACGGGTATAGCAGTGATTTTTAGTAGCCAAATGTCCCAAACAAAGCCCTTTATAAAGTATCGGAATAATTAGCAATACTTGTATGAGGAGTTTTGTAAACGGCATGTATGATTGAATAACTGTTGCAATTGTGAGCGATCGGATTGAGTCGGTCCATAAGGTGAGTAAACACGAAGATGGTCAGCAAGCACTGGGAAGCGTAGAATGCTGTGACACTGCAGATTGCTAAGGCTAGTAATAGATGACAATAGAGCTGAATTTATAGCCGTTCCTATAATGCAATTCTCCATTGGTTGCATTCGACGTAACCACCTTTGTTCCGCAGTAAACGGAATGTTTCCCAAGTCTCTGATGATGGGATTTACCGATAGTGTCAGCAAGCAATGTTTCGTACCTTTAACCACTTACAAGATCGACTTCTTAGTCTAAAGTCGAAGTTGTTTCTGGAGTTCCTGAGGACAAATTCGGAGCTCATTTCGATTGAATTCTTGAGATGAGTAGGGTGAACATGCAGTACCGGGTTAAACTGTGAACCGGAATGGCGGATTCACATACATAGATCAAAGTTCGTGCAAAACCCGCAGAACAGAAAGCTTATCGAGTTGACTCAGATTGGTGCACATTTCTAGTACATCGTTTTGGCTACAGCGCCAAAAACTGAAAAGATTCATTAGTATTCGAGTAAAGGACGTGTCCCGTCATGATGGAACAAAAACCTCGAATGATTTAACATCAAATGAAGCGTAAAGGCGAGGTCTTGCTTCACGCGATTGTTGAAATACGTATCGAGAAATTAGGTTCAGATGCACGCCGCCACCAACTCGCTCTTTCACACATTGCAACCAAACCGATCGATCACAATCCCAGCAAGTCATGCGTTAAAATTGAGAAAAATTTGGTTGTGCAGTGGTGTGTGTGTGTGTGCCAAACTTGATACTTTCGTTGACCTTCATGAGGTAGGTATGTAGCGACAAAGTAAACAAACTCGTTAAATTAAAGAAAAATGTTTGTCGCAAGCAAAGCACCAAGAATGATAATCAGGAAAAAGCTAAGTTAATACTTTCAGTTCATTTAGCGTTTAAAAAACAAATCGATAAAAAAAGAAGAGTGAGAAGCGAAATTGATGAATTTTCATTTAAGCGAAGACAGTCAAAAATAGCTTGTGATAATTTGACAGTAGTCAACGAGTAAATTACTCGCAGCCATATTCAAATCACTAATGATGTATGGAAGAAGTTGCTTACAATCCAATTATTCGGAGCGTAGAAACCGAGAAATAAGTCAAGATTGATACTCGAAAGGCGTTGACGTACTTGGCGAGGCGAAACGGCAAATCACACAACCAGGTGTCGGGTTCAATTCTTTGAAATGCAACGTTTAGAAATTTACCTAACACTTAGTTCTAAAACAACGTATAACGATCGCCAGCGGCTCATCCTGGCCTATTGGAACTGATGATCAGGGATTAAGTAGGCTCAAACGGTCTGGCAAGAAAATATCAGCAATCCACTAGTAACATCCTTGATTTACGAGAAGTCGCAGCGTCACGACAGAAGCTATTAAATGATGATACGACTTGCGCATCCATAGTGGCTACAGATTTCGGAGCACGTCTACCTCTGGCATGATACCTTGACGATTTTTCTTTTTCTTAAATACTTCGTATCGATTTGTAGAGTTAAGAAGAGGGCGTGTGCAATGGTACCACTTACATTGGACTCCGATTTAAAGATCAAGCAAGTCACACTGTATGGTAGGGTTCTAATTGAAAACCCGAAGAATAAATGAAGCATACTGTTGCCAGACCGTTGATAAAAATGTCCCACGAAATAAAACGTAAAACAATTGTAAAGCGAAAACACGGAGCAGAAAGCGGGTGCTTAATTTCGCAGCACATAGATGAAAACTTGTAATGTGATACCCAAATTTAAAACGAGAGTCGGCGTATCCTGGTGGTTAGTCAAAACAAACGGCGAGGATAATGCGCTCCGAAAAGCACACGATATGGTGTAGATGGGCCAATGGTGAAGCACGCATACAAACTGATGTAAACCCCGCAGCCTCGAATACGTTCATTCACGTGTATACTTGAATGCCACTGTTGCATAGGGTTCGTACAACGAACCACGATGTTCAAACACAGAATCACATAGTGATTCATGGTCAAGCACTCAAGGCGCTTATGGATGACCAAAGTGATGTGTTGCTCACATCCCCCAAATTACACTTCACTACCGGTTTCTCGCCAGCCAGCCAGATGACGGTAAACAGCCAGAAACCGGTAGCGGAGTGTAATTTCAGGAGATGTGAGCAACACATCACCATAGTTCATTCACTATTTGCATTTCTCGCCTAAAAATAATGAATTGCTACACGCACGGGCCTCATCGGCAGAATCGACTAAGACGAATTTGTCTCGAGAAAATGACGTTTCGCGATTTGTGTGTGAAACAAGACAGCATGCCAGACGATACGTCGCACGAAACTTGACAAATTTGACGTAAACATCACGAACGTGATGACTCACGTTTCCGATTCGGTTCGCTTGATTTGGTCGGCCAAGTCACGCAAACGATCGGTCAACTGGATAATTGTGAAATCCGAATCCTGCGGGGTTTTGAAAGCAAGCAGAAACAGATTATTGAACGCGTGAATTCAACGAACATGTACAAACGGAACAATAAACGATAGACTAACCCGGGCTAAATGGAAACAAAAGAAAATGAGGTAAACGCATCAGATCGACCGGCGTTCGATACGAGAAAGACAAAGGTGACTGCGGTTGTGGATGGCAAGACACTCTAAACGGACACACTTGTCAAAGGCTAAATTATTGTCAATCGTGCAATCATGCAGTACTATTCTGCTGTGCGGCTAACACTGAGCTAAACTGATTGGCCGCCGGTAGTGAGCTGCATACTGAAACACACTGAAGTCTCAATACCATTTCTGTTTCTATTTTCATTCTAATATCTGTCTAGGTCTGGGTAACATGACAGTATATTAGCCCACGTGCAGTCTATGACTGTGCGGCACTTTGCCTGGATCAGGCTTGTGCTTTCACATCACATCAAATTAACGTCAGGTTGCCTAGGCCAAGACAGATGGAGCGGTAACGCGAAAATAACAGCGAGCCTCCAACGCGTTTCCTCATGCAGCTCAATTACGGTGCCAAATCAGTTTGCACAAATCAGTATTTGCACAATCTGATACTGCCGTTCAACATAAACAATGAGATGTACAAGCGAGAAGGGGGGTAAGCGTTGTCATCGCATCGTTGAACGTAGGCATGATACTACCCGGTTGCCTACACCGAAGTAGGGGAGATTTCGTTTAGGGGTCCCACCCCGAGCCTTTACCCACAAGGCAGTGGAGCGAGAGAGGTTCGCACCTATCGGTGGCCGGTGACCGACGAAGCGGTTCATACGCCCTTTTCTGGGAATTTCCAGTTCGGAGCCCGATAACCCCGTTGATAGGTTGGTGACTTCAGTTTTTGCCTGTGCACCATACAATGTCCTTGGATAGGACAATGGGCAGTGACTTTTGGAGCGGCGAGTCAAATCCGCCGCGTCGTGATGTCATCATTGGATTTTTGTGGCTTTTTATAGGGAGAACGCTTGCCAGGCGAAAACCCACCACACCTTCAGACACCACCGCCGAACCTTTCGCTGAGCTCGGAGAACCGAGCCCACCCAGCTGGCACCACGTGGAGGTATTTCGGCAAGCCATATTGCATTTAAAATATGGGCAAGGAGGAAGTACATCTATACACGAATTCCAAATGGCCAACACATAATGGCAAATCAGAAGGAATATTCGAACAAACCAATAATAAACGGCTAGACCAAATAAGCAAGTGAAGCGAAAAACATGCGGGTCGCAACTCGCGAGCAAAATACCAGCATTCCTAGATTAAACGATCAAGCACACATAGAAGTCAACGCGATTACCTCATGACTTTCACTAAATGCGATGTGCTTCAATCCTTGAGACTGAACCATCATAACCCGCATTCATAACACGTTTAAGACCTTCCAATGGCAGTTAGTATTCCACCGCAAGATACTGATATATCAAGCCGCACTCTTTAGTTTAAACTAGGCGCTTCAGAAGAAAAATCACCCGTCCACGTTCGTTCGGTTGATAATGACGGTTGTTGCACATCGAAAGTGCATGAGGATGTCACGCTCCACACCGTTACACAAATAACTAAACAACCCGCAGCGTTTAAAACAAGTAAAAGTAATCGGTCGATCGGCGGGGCCTGTGTGCTTTTGAAATGAGGTGAAATTATCACCCTAAAGCAGCGCTTGCTTTTCCCACGTCACGACGTATTACAGTTTGATACAAAGTCAGTGGTTGAGAGCAACAGGGTGAATGTCTAGACCATTCTGTTACAAGCGTCTTTGTACTACTCGTGTGACATACCCGAAGGTCCACCTCCTGATGTCAACTCGAAACCCCCTCTCATTCTCAGGTCAATAAGCGGGGCCTTCAAATCGGCCGTGCACAAAATTAATTTCTCAGCAGGTTTTTTCAACATTTTTCGTTAAATGTCAACGCTAGCTGTGGGCAAAATGCATCATTTTTTCGTATCAACTGAAGTCAATTTTCGACGCGCAATTTTGAACGAATTACGAGATACCGGGAATTGTTGCGACACTTTTGTCTCAAAACTTTTGGTTACACCATTTGTTAATAAACTGGATTACATGTGGAAATTATCAATCAAGACGGAAAAGAAACATCGTTCAGTCGACAAATTGATATCGGGACCTGTCGGTCAATTTGTTTTAAATTATTTGGTGAAATGTTTGTAACTGCTGAAAATTCGTTTATATGAATAAAGCCAATTTCTTCTTATTCTTCTTCTTCTTCTTCAATACAGCATCGAAAGACGACGTGTCGGTGTGTCTGATCGCAAACACACGCGGCCTAGCTCATCCAGACAAGAGTAGAATGTATATTTATTACCGGTGACTGTTTAACCGAAGCAAATTTACCTTGGACGGTTAACTACGCGAATAACTGGCCTGATTTTAGGACTGAATCGAACGAAATCTTATACAATCATTCGTTTTTGGGATCGTTGAAGACCACGTAAACTAAAAATCCTCATTCGCGTGCATTCACATTACACCCAACGACCGGTTTTGTGCTGTTTACACACATCAAATAGGAACAATACGATCAGGATCATCATGACTTGAAACAGTGGATGGACAAATGGTAAAGCAGCTGTTCACGTTGGTCGTGGCAACGGCACAAAACCAATCATGGGGTGTGTGATCAAAATGCATGCAAATGAGGATTTTTGTTCAAACCTACGGGTTTACCACATTTGTGTGTATGTATGGAAGCACAAACCTGATCCAGGAACAATGCCGCACAGTCAGAGACTGCACGTGAGCTAAGATACTGTCAAGCTGCCCAGGCCACATCTAAATGCATATGGGCACATGTGATTGAACAGGTTGTTCGTACCAACCTTAGCAAACTGTGACATACAAATTTACATCTTGCTGACGATGAAAACTCATTTTCAACGTAGGTTTTCCTTCTATTTTAATTTACTAATTACACCAACTTACGGTTTTGCAAGAGATATGAAAGCTATGGGCACTGGCACAATGAGTTGGGAAGAACTTGCTCTTGACCGCGCAAGAGATTGTCACTCCCGAATCGGACTGTTTCGTTATTAGAAACTCTGTGGAGCGTAAAGCCATGATGCGCTGGTGACCTAAATCCATGGTGGACATCGATCGAATGAGACCAAGGTTGTCACAGCCGGGGGTGGCAGTGGGGATGAGCTCCCACTGTCTATAAAATGCTCCCATAAGGCGTGCGTCTCAAACAGCCTCTGACAACCAAAGCCCAGCTCCTGGCCTGCACGTGGCGGAACTGCTTCTACTGACAGGAGAAAGGGCGAGGGCGGGTGACTGGCGCCTCAAAACCAGTTTGCTCCGGGCAGATGGAGCTCGTTAGCCTGGGAGGGCAGTCCATCTAAGGGAAGGAAAACCCTGATTCCAAACCTCCGCTGCCTTGCGGCATACCCGTTTGCGGGAAAGGCTTCGGGAGTGAACCCTGAGGAAAACTCCCTGCTGCCTTGCGGGAAGACTTTTGAGTCAAAGGCTCCGGGTGAGGTCCCCTAAGCTAACCCCCGACTTCGGCCTTGGCAACCGGGTAGTATGTCGCCTACAACAAGAACCATGGATTCTACTTCAACCACAAATTGCTGTCAAAATTACGTTCGCTACATTACATCACATGCCGATCATTATATCCCACGCCCCTCATTACACACAAGCAATGAATCTCGTCAAGATGCTCCTTCAAGCTCGCCAAACACAGAACAGCCAAGCCAGAGTGCTCACTTCTTGAAACCCCGTATGCCCTTCAAGCTAGCTGCATTCAACGTCAGGACCTTGAGACAAACAGGACAACAGGCTGGATTAGCTCGTACACTAGAAACGATGAGAGTAGACATCTGCTGCCTATCAGAAACGCGCTTACACGACTCTAGTAATGTGATCAACCTATGCTCACCGAATAATACCAGCGTCAAGTTCCGTTTGCGTGTATCTAGTGATGAAGAGGCCCAGGCAGCGGGACTTGCAGGAGTTGGTATTGCCCTGAGCTCACGCGCCGAGGTAGCCTTGATTGACTGGTTACCTGTCAATAGCCGTTTGTGAGCCGTCCGACTTGGTGGCTCATGCAAAATCAGTCAACACAGGCAGAACACTCGTGCTCTTTTCGTCATCGCAGCCTACGCCCCCACTGACTGCAGTGCTGATCTACCGAAAGACGAATTCTACCGAAGTCTAGGCGAATTACTGCGTAAAGCACGAAAGTCGGATATTGTCATCCTGACTGGCGATCTTAATGCCCGAGTTGGCCGCCTCTCACAAAGTGAACGACACCTCGGTGGTCCATATGGTCTCGATTGCGTCCGATCAGACAACGGTGAACGCCGGTTGAGTCTATGCGCTGAGCACCGCCTATTTCTCAGCAGCGTCAACTTCCGACATTCCAAACAACGGTCAGCAACATGGAGATCCCCCTCGACAGGACTCTGGACACAAATTGATCACATTGCGATCGGTTATCGATGTCAACCTGCTTATCATCAGACCACGCGTTAGTCTGTGCAAGCTTAACTATGCGTTTCAGCGGATCGCGTAAGAAAAATATCACGAGGCTGGATACGCTTAAACTATCAGATAGATCAGTGGCAGAGAACTATTTAACGGCCCTATCTAATGCACTCGGACACCATCCCGATAATATTGAGGAGCATTGGGCTCAAATCCAAAGCGCAATGTATCATGCTGGCCTGGAAAGCTGTGGAACATCCAAGCGAACAGATTCCAACTGGATATCTGCTGCTACAGCCAAATTAATTGACCAACAGCGTTCCTTACCTCCGGGGGAAAGATATTATGAACAGCGCAGGCAAATTCGCCACCAGTTGAAGACCAGCCTCAAAACGGACCGAGAATCATGGTGGGAAGAGCGGGCAAGCGAGATGGAAGCAGCCCAAGCAGTTGGCAACACCCGCAAATTGTTCCACCTTATACGCTCCACGGGACCCCGAATGCCCAGCGTGAGCGAACTCATCACGGAAGCAGATGGGTCGTTGATTACCAACAGAGAAAGGCGAATGGACCGCTGGAGGGAACATTTCGCTAGCCAATTCAATCAACCGCGACCACTCTCTGTTGCTCAGCCAAGTGGCTCCACCACTCAGTGGCCGGCCCCACAGGGACCACCTACAGAGGCAGAAATTCTCTCACACATAATGAAGCTTAGACGACGCAAGGACCCTGGTTTAGACGAGCTACCAGCCGAACTATTCGTTGCAGGTGTCGACGTTTTGTGCAGTGAGCTGTCAGTGCTCTTCGGAAAGATCTGGAACGAGGAAACCATACCCAGCGCGTGGGGAGCGTCAGCCATCGTCCCAGTATTCAAGAAAGGGCCGAGGAAAGAGTGCTGTAATCACAGGGGTATAAGTCTCATACCGGTGGTTTCTAAACTGTTTGCATCAATCATCCTGACCAGGCTTAACAGCTACCGAGAAGCAGAGTATCGAGAAGAACAGGCTGGTTTCAAAGGAGGACGCGGGTGTGTGGACCAAATCTTCACGCTGCGCCAAATTTTGGAGCATCGTTACCAATACGCACGTCCAACAATTATCGTCTTTCTTGACATACGAGCAGCCTTTGATTCCATTAACAGAACCGCTCTCTGGGACTGTCTCATTCGCCATGGTGTCCCACCGAAGTACGTAATCCTGCTCAAGAAGCTGTACTGCCACACCACCGGCAGAGTCAAAGCCTATGGTGATTTATCCAAGCAGTTTACCATTTCCAGCGGGGTTCGTCAAGGATGTCCGATCTCCCTATTCCTATTTAACTTTGCGATTGACGATGTCATGAAAGCAGCAACAGCCCAGCTACCGAATTGTGGGATCGACCTGCTCCCCGGTCGACGAGTTATGGATCTGGACTATACTGACGACATTGCTCTCCTCGGAGAGGATTCTTGCGCCATACAAAGCGCTTTGGATCTACTCGTTGATCAGTTGTCGCTGTATGGATTACATTTCTCTCCGTCAAAATGCAAAGTGTTCCTACAGGATTGGACAGACCCAACACTTGATTTGATGACCGAAAACCATAAACTGGAAGTGACTGACAGATTCACCTACCTAGGGAGCTGCATCACCACTGGGGGCGATATCGAAGCTGAAATCACAGCACGGATTGCAAGAGCACGCCATGCTTTCGCTGGGCTACGGTATCTGTGGCGCCGACGCGATGTTGGACTACGCTTGAATGGCAGAGTGTACCAGGCCACCGTACGAGCAGTTCTACTGTATGGCTGCGAGACGTGGACGCTGCGACAAGCTGATAGTCAACGATTATCGACGTTTGATCATCGCTGCCTGCGGAGCATAGCTCGTTTAAGCTGGCAACAGAAAGTCAAAAATGATGACGTCAGGAGGGCAGTCCTCGGTGATCGCTCTGTGCCACTCTCCGATCATATATCCATGTGCCAGCTGAGATGGCTGGGGCACGTTCTCCGTATGGATGAGCGAAGCCTTCCTCGCCTAGCTCTTTTTGCTCTCGCAGGACCTGATTGGAAACGTCGCCGTGGCGGACAAAGGAATACCTGACGGAAGACCCTCAAGCGTCTAACAGCCCCACTAGCCATCGCGGGAACATCGCGCTTACCCGGGTGGGGTCCGAAGGAGCGTGAAGATATGTGGCTGATAACACTCAGTGTGATGGCAAAAGAAAAGAACCAGTGGCGAGAATCCTGCCGTGCTTGTGTTCCCGTTTATCCATGACCCTCCCCCTCCCTTATTCCAAAAAAGACAAAAAAGATCAAAAACGGCATGTGTAAACAGACAGACATAAAAATCCCCCTCTTTTTCTTTTTTTATTTCATCATGTACCTTCTTCATGGTATACTTGGTGGCACATCGTCTGTAAAGACTTGTGAATGAGACCAAGAACAACGGGTTTTAGTCAGCTAAATGATTCTTAGACTAGTAATAACTTTAAATTACCGCTAACGTTGGAAAATGTCGGTATAGCTTGTGTTGTAGAAGAAGAAGAATACATGAAACATCTTCCAGTATTCCACAACCGTTTTCTCTCCAAAATCACGAGTGTTAGCCATTACCATTATATGCACAACAACCTCTTACATAATAAAGTTTCCGACGTAATATTGATACAGAGAAGCAGATCAACCTACATAGTCTGGGCTTGTTATGCGAATACTGTTTCATTGACTTTCGAATAGGGATATATACTTGAGGCTTCATCCCGATTAACGTAACCGAACTGCTAGCTTCCATAGATAGCGGAAGATATTTATTGGAAGCTCTGCTAAAGCCAAACGCAGTCTATTACCAAGGCTGGGATACATGCGATGTGATTTCGCTTAATAAATTAGAGTTATGGACTTGCTGCAAGCGGTATATGAGTGAATAATCCTACATAATTGCCACATGAAATGGGAAAAACTGTTAAAATGCATAAAAATGTGCGAATGAAATCACAGGCCAGATCCAGGCAAAGTGCCACACAGTCAGAGACTGTACATGGGCAAAGATACTGCCAGGTTGCCCAGGCCTAGACAGATGCAAGAAAGATGACTGATGGATGAAGTTCTATACATTCACCATACGGGTGTAAGACAAGGCTGTCCAATCTCCCCGTTCTTGTTCAAATTCGCGATCGAGGACGTCCTCCGGAGTGCTCTCAGTAGTTTCTCCACGGGTGGCGTTGAGCTCCTACCAGGTGAGCGGGTTATGGACCTGGACTACGCTGATGATATTGCCTTATTGGGCGAAGACCCAACATTTATCCAACAAGCCTTGGATATGATGACAATGGAGGCATCTACGTATGGGCTGTTCTTCTCGCCAAGCAAGAGTAAAGTGCTCCTTCAGGACTGGTTTGGTGAACTTCCAAATTTTGCTATAAATGATCTGATTCTCGAGCATGTTGAGCAGTTCAAATACATAGTGTGGTCTGGTGGTTGCTGGGGGTCGGATGGAGAAGTAAATCTCTTCCAGAATTGCTAAGGCCAGACTGGCATTTGCTAAACTTAAGTGCCTCTGGAAGAGACATGATTTGAGCTTGGGAATTAAAGGAAGGATATATTCCACCTCGGTAAGGACAGTATTGCTATATGGGAGTGAATGTTGGACAGTTCGCTCAGAAGATGTTAGGAGGCTTAAGGTCTTCGACTAACGTTGTCGATGAAGGATTGCTCACGTACGGTGGCAACACCACGTTTGCAACTCTGAGGTCAGGCGCCGCGTCTTAGGAAGCAACGGCACTAGCCTTCAGACAGCCATTAACCGACGTCGCCTCCGCTGGTTGGGGCACGTCCTGCGCATGAAACCCGAACGGTTACCACGCCGAGCGCTTTATGCGTCAGCTGGTACAGACTCGAAAGAAGTGGCTGGCGGTCAGCCACTAACATGGAAGAGTGGCTTGAAAAGGCTCACTTCTGGTTTAGCGAGGGTTGGACGAGCGCGCTCGCCTGGATGGGGTGCAAGAGTAGATGAGAGTGTATGGCTCGACACATTGGCAACGATGGCAATGAACCGACATCAATGGAAAGAGTGCATCATCTCTATTACTCCCTGACATTTTCCTGTCGTTCAAAAACTTAATTCAAAAAATGATGTGTGTAAATGGACAAAAAATACCCACTGTTCCCCTCTCACTGTTTCTACCTGATTTGTACCCCTACTCGCTTTGCACATTTCATTGTTTCTGTTGAACGGCACCATATCTGTATCAGATTGTGCAAATATATATTAGCTTGGTAAGTCACCATCCTTGCTCCTCCTAGTTGCTTTGCGTGCACACACATACAGCAAGCATAATGTTCGATAATATTGAACGAATTTTCACAGATAAACTAACTTTTACGCTACGTGAACTGATATCGCAGATGAACGGGGATCGAAGAGTGACAGATTCGTCTCGGGAGGTCTTTGAACCCCGCGTCAATCCACTGCGTCCGCTAGATGAGCCGGTGGTTGTGCCGGGCAACTGGGTACAGAGCTGCGCCGGGTCGATACCAAGCATGAATGATCCAAGTGCGTGGTTAGTTCCCTCAAGAATGGAAGGGGGGCAATGTTCCAAATCCAAGAACGGAAGATCCACCGGAGTGAATTCACCGGTTTTGTATAGTTTGATAGCGAATTCGTCATCCTGGAAAAAGATTGGTAAGTTGATACGACCGGTTTGAGATAGAAGTCACGAAAAGTAAACACAGTTAATGTCGACGTGGTGAATCGGACCACATAAAAAGTCAATATCATGAGCGACATCAACGACTGTGAGACACTTTATCTGGATCCCGAGAATGTAAATGCAAAATACGGGCTTTACTTATAACGAAAGTCTCCTGAATAGCAAGGATCAGAATGCAACATTCCAATAAAATGTCACAAGAAGCTCACGCTGTACAATATTGTATTAGTGCCCGTGTTTTTATTGATTAAAATATGCAGTGCTGGATGATATCATACTCGGACTCTAATCCCGCTCTTTCTGAAAATGCAGGAGATAATGTGGTAAACTAATTTGCCATGAGCGCGTGCTGGTGAAGACCCGCGGTCCTTGTTAACGTTGATCGTCAGCCAAAACTCATTGCATGCCGACGAAAAGAAGTTCGTAAGTGACCGAGGTTGTTCTTAGATGTAAGTAATAATGACTGGATCGTCGGTGAACAACAGGTCGCGGATTAGTGACGAATAATGAAAACCTGCCGTCATATCGCGCGCGTAGGTAATGCCCCTCTGGTTTAGCCCTAACACGACTTTCAATCGCAGAGCGTAGAAAATTATCGAATAGCTAGCAGCCACATATGTGGTTGACGCATCGGCGAAGTTAAAAGCGTCTGAAGTGCATCTGTTAAAGCGGACCAACCTCATCTTCCTGCCAGAATGAGACTTAAGGAGTTTTAGTAGTCTTGGAGGACAGCAGGACAGTATTTTAAGGAGTCCCCTTTTCTGGCGTATTACCATCGTAAAGCGGCAGACGCTGCTCCCGATGCTTCAATTAAGACTGTCTCAGGAAAAAGATCATGCCCAGAGGTTTGATTAATCTTGTTTGTTGTCAAATGGAATAGCGAGGTAAGTGTGATAGTGAAACCCACAAGGAGGCTATTGTGCCTGTGTCACTGTACTCGTTCAGAAAAAATGATTGAATTCATGTTTCATTCGAGATGTAGGCACCTAATCCTTGAGTGTCTATGCAGTTGCTCCTAGCGATATGCAAACCTTGAGTCCCAAAGTACCATACATATGTAGGATTTCATTCTCACTAGCTAGTGGTAATAGCGTGCACGGATGTGCAATCGTGCAGTACTTTTGTGCTGTGCGGCTAACAACGTGCTAAATTGATTGGCCGCAGGTAGTAAGCTGCATGCTGAAACAGGCTGGAGTCTCACTACCATTTCCTGTTCTTTTTTATTCCTCATATCTGTCTAGGCCTGGGCAACCTGACAGTATCTTAGCCCACGTGTAGTCTGTCACCGCACGGCACTTTTGTATGGATCAGGCTTGTGCTTTCGTACCGTCGTACCGTACCACTACCATCTGTATTCTCTATTTCTCATATCCGTCTAGGCCTGGGCAACCTGACAGTAATATCGCCCACGTGCAGTCTCTGACTGTGAGGCACTTTGTCTGGATCAGGCTTGTGCTTTCATACCATCATACCAATACCATCTAGAATTATGATAACAGATTGGGGTTGCGAGTACACGGTATCAGCTAATTCCAGCAGTAATACTTGAAAATTAAAAAAAAAGATGAAATTCAAAATAGAGATTAATCGGTAGAAATTGCAGTAGCCTTCATGACCTTTATCCTTATAAAGCGTAACGACTTCGGGATCTCGTATATCTTTTAAGAATGCCTACTCACCGTTTACCGTACCGCGCCTTATTCACAGAGCTTGACAGAAGCTGGGAGAAAAGAACGGGTGGCCAGTCAATGACGTGGCGCGTTGGGATGAAGAAACTCACCGTAGTGCTAGGCTCAGTTGGGCGTATTCGTTTGCCTGGGTGGGGTCCAAAAGCTCCACCTAATAGTTGGCTGGAAACCTTACGCGATATGGCTACAAACCGAAGTCAGTGGCGCCAGTGTATTTTATTATGTGTGTCATAATTTTTTATCCGGTATTATTTTACATAAAAAAACAAAAAAACAAAAAAATCGCATGCAGTGAAACTACAAAAACTAGCTGCTTTTTTGCGCATTTGCTTTTGCGTATTCCGCTTGCCTGCTTTCCCTTTTCCACGCGCTTGCTTATCTGCTTTTCCTGTTTCATGTTGCTTGGCACTTTGTCTGGCTCCAGACTTGTGATTCATGATGATAATGATGATGATGTGGGACGGGCTCCTCCTGCCAGCAGCGAACGATGAAACGATGAAGTGAGGATATCAAGGTTGTCGTATATTTATTAAGCCCGATGGGATTTTTTCGTCGCCCAAAACCTTTCGCCTGGCTAAGCGGTCGATCGCTCTATGTTCATCAAGGGTAGAAAAAAGTATTTAAGTGTTTAACGGTTGGTAAACGTTCGACACAGCATGAACAAGAGCAAATTCCTTGGTCAAGGGACCGTATCGCCTCTCATCATCACTGTTGAAAATTGCCAGCATGAATCTGTACATCATTTCACATATCTTGGTTCAACAATGCGGATAACATTTCGCTAAACACACAGATTTATAAACCGGTTGGCAGAGCAGTTGTCCTGTTTAAACTCTCGTGTCTGGGGCAACAACAAGTTGGCTGTGAAGACAAAAATGATGGTATACAGCGTACTAGCTGCTTTACTGTACGGCAGTGAGGCCTGGATCATCCACGCAAGACACAAACGGAAGCTGAATGCTTTCCATTTACGGAGCATCCGCTGTATCTTGAACATATCGTGGATGGACAGAGTGACTAATGCTGAAGTGCTTTCAAAAGCTGGTCTACAGAGCATGTTCACCCTACTATGACAGCGACGACAACGATGGCTGGATCATGTGTACAGAATGGGAAATGGTTATATATCCAATGGTGAGTTGTAATCAAACAGTCAATTTTTGAAAAGACCGCACTTGACGTACAAAGAGATATGAAAGCTCTCAACATAGATCCTACGAGTTGGTAGGAACTTGCTCTTGACCGTTCACTTTGAAAGCACGGTGTAAAATGTCATATCCAAGCTGTGGAAAAGCAGATACCGCAATTGGTTGATGAACGGAGATAACGCCGCCGGTGTGCCACTGACGTCGATCGACCAAGTAATGCCTATTGCCGTGAGCGCTGCGGGAGAGATTGTCACTCCCGAATCGGACTGTTTATTCATTCTAAATACTGCGGAGCATACAACCATCACGCGCTTGTGGGGTACATTCATGGTGGACATCGACCGAAGGAAGCCAACAACAACAACAACAACAAGAACAAACGATCGGCAGTTTCAAGCGTATGTGATAAAACTGCGCTGTTCCTTGAATAGAAAGAAGTGCTCAATACATCTTTCGTCTGATGAGTGCTACCGACACCCGGGTTACCGTAGAGTGAGTGACTTAATAGGAGCTGCATCATGCACATTATGAAAGTGACCAGTGATCGACTCTTTTGATATCGGTGCTGATTTTAGTCCAGTTGTGAATAGCCTGGTAGTCTACAGTATCTACATGCATACATACTCACCTTGGCAGAATCAAGCGCATTCACCGAATCTTTCATAGAACGTGCACAGTCCGACAAATTGTTGAACGTTTTCTCGTAAATATTTGCCATTTTTTCAAGCAGGTTCTTCGTCTTGTCTAGGCGATCTCGGTTTTTAAGACTCATATCTTCCAGGTATTCCATCAATGACTTGTTATAGTGTTGTATCAGACCACTGTTGTACTTGTTCAAATCGGAGGCATATTGAGCTTTGAGTTGGTCAAATGCATGAATCTTTTGGTTGTACAAATCCTAGGTCAACGAAAGGAAAATGTACCATAGCGGTATAATGATGATTGCTAAAAATGCATGTCAACGAATGAAGCCATTTTTTTAGTCGTCTTTAGCTGTTGTTAAACATGATCTTAACAAATCTGCGTGCAAAAACTTAACGATTGATTGTTAGATAACAGAGAATCCGAGTAGTTAGAGGAAGAAACACGATAAATTTATATTTCACTAAACGTTGAGCTGCACGTTGGAATTGCAAGCGAATAAGAAATGATAATTCGTTCTCTAAGAACCGTATAAAAGCTCGAGTTTGCCCGTATAAGTACAGAAAAAAGTTTCTCGTAGTTGCAAAAGTACAGTTTGCACCACAATCGTAGCATGTGGAGAAAACAATCACGTCTGGCGTTGCTGACGCTCTCTCCAAATGCTACCGCGCCATAATTAATTCCACGACTTGCGATCGAAACTAGAAACACACAGTGGTATTGAAGCTATTAGAGATTTATCATCGTTAGTATTGGCCTAGAAAACCGAGTCAATTACGACGTATCACATGATATGTAAACTAATTCCATTTTTACAGAATAGGCTTTAGGGCGTCATTTGGATATAATCGTTAATAACGAACTGATTTTCAAACAATGCAATTTATGATAAGATAGTACCGCATACATTGCGGAAATAGGTGTCTATTACGGCAATCTATACCCAAATTTATTGCAGCAAGATGAATGAAAGAACGTTTGGATCTAGAAAAGATGTAGCAGAGTCCAACACTAAAACGTCATTCAAGCCTGGCTTATTACTGGTTTAGCCAGGTTCCAAGGAGCACCCTCGCCTGGAACGAGAAGAATGTGAGGCTCAAAGTTGAGAACGCTGGCAATGAACCGTAATCCATAACAAGCACAGTGTCCATTACATTCTGAAGCACACTCATTTTTATGTATGTATGAAAGCACAAGCCTGATCCAGGCAAAGTGCCGCACAGTCAGAGACTGCACGTTGGCTGGGATACTGTCAGGTTGCCCAGGCCTATTGTATATAAAAACAAGATAAAAAAAAGACAAACAATGTGAAAGTGACGCATGCAAGAGATGCAGGTAATAAAAAGGCGTAACTTCGTGCAGTAATGCCACATTGTATAGGCAACACCGAAATTAAATGCGCGAACACGCTTTAGTCTTTGCTTGAGCACCCTAACCAGTTTGATAGCACTGCGCTCATAAGACGGATGCAGTAACAATAAAGAAGAAGAAGAAGAAGAAGAAGAATGACTTTATTCGTGTTCACGAATTTTCAGCAAATAAATACCGCGAGGTTAATTATAGCATAGGAAAATCACCGCGTGATCTTGTGGAATGGGCAGGAAGTGATACTTTATGAAGGCTAAGTCCAGCGAACGAAAAGGTTAAATATACAGAAAGCGATTTCGAGAAATGTACGTATGTTGCATGAATTCACAAGCCTGATCCAGGTAAAGTGCTGCACAGTCGAAGACTGCACATTGGTTACGATCTGTCAAGTTGCCCAGGCATAGACAGATATGATGAAATGAAAAATGATAATGGCACTTCAGCGTGCTTTCGCATACAGCTCACTACCAGTGACAAATCAATGTAACACAGTGTAAGTTGCACAGGAAAGGTATGCAGGAAACAACGACAGCACGGAGGATGAACATTTACATCGACGTGCTGAAACATTGCGTACCATTGGAAGGCTTATAATTTGATATACTTATCAGAGAACCAAATTAGTTCAACTGGTAACAATGAAATGATGAAGATGAAACGGATAAAGCATGGACAGGAATGAGAAACCGGTATATACATTATTTTCTAGTCCGCGGCTAAACTCACTTTTAATTGATCGATTCGCGCCGCCGGTAATTCCTTTTCTGCGCGCATCCAATTGTCATAAGCTTTTTGTTTATCTTTAAATGCGGTCACGTATTTTTGCCAGGTTAATTCAAGCTGTCTACGTAGCTGATCCAGGTTTTGAGTAAGTCGAGTATACGCGATACGTTGGTTGTCTATCTGTTTGCGTTCTTGGTCGTAGAGCTGTTTAAACATTGCTGCAACATCGTCACACAATTCCTTGGAGTTCTCCTCGAAAAGGGAACCAATGGTGGAGAGACTTTGAATTAATTGGTAAAATGAGCTGGTGTAAGTGAAGTCCTCTGCGGCAGGAGGTGTTTTACGCTGGAAATTGGTCACCGTTTTACTGTAACAGTTGGAATTGGTAGAATTCATAAAAGCTTACCGAAGACGCTTTCCAAACTCGTGTTGAATTTTTTGAATTTCCGAGAACAACCGGAAGTACGTATCCGTCGATACCACTTGATCATTACAATACTTTAGCAGGTTTTCACCTTGATCCTAAAAGTATAGCCAAAAGTAGTTGACAAGTGGCCACAAAGATGGGAAAAGTATATTGCTTAGAAATCAAGGTTCACTTTTAAGTTGAAGTATTTGCTAAATCATAGGTAAGAGTCACGCATGAATGTGCAATCGTGCAGCATTTCCGTGCTATTCCGCTAACATCGTGCTAAATTGATTGGCCAACGGTGGTAAGCTGCATGTTAAAACAGGTTGGAGACTCACTACTAATTTCTGTTCGTTTTTCTTGCTCATTTCTGTCTATGCCAGGGCAACCTGACAGTATCTTAGCCAACGTGCAGTCTCTGACTGTGCGGCACTTTGTCTGAATCGGGCTTGTGCTTTCAATCCAGGTAAGAGTCAAAATAAGAGTATGGTATATGGTATGAAAGCACAAGACTGATCCAGGCAAAGTGCCGCACAGTCAGAGACTGCACGTGGGCTAAGATACTGTCAAATAAGAGTACTTCGAATATGGAAAAGTTCACGAATAACGCTTACGAAAGTGAACAGCCATTTACAAATACTGGTAGCTTCACAGCTATTTTACCCAAATGAAATCAAAAATAAAAACTGAATGCATTTCACACATGAGTATACACGGGGGATGGGGACAAGAGAACGCTATGAATGATGGAGTATTCGAGATATATTACAATTTCCACACGAAAAATAAGGCTGTAAATTCGCCTGTTTATGAAACATCACAGCACATATCTGCAGTTACGTAGACTGCGACATAATTTGCAAGGCACTCAAGATCGAACTCAGATGACAGTATTTTACCATAGAGCTCTGAACTAGTACTACGACCAATCGAAGCAAATGGGTAATCCATGCCAGCATTTGACACGCATTCATCAAGGCTAAGTTACCGTAGCAATTAAAAATACATGGAGGTATCAAAGATTTAAACGGAAAAGTTGGATTGGCTTTAACATACCCAAAGTTCGACGCCCCAACTTCCGTAACTCATTCTACTGCAATATTATGTCAGAATAGAAGATAAGCTAAAAAGGGAATAAGATAGTTCGGAATCACTTCATCAATGCAAACGCTTGGTGAGCAAATGGCAAATAGTAGGATGAATAAAACCAATAAAATCTGTGAAGATAATCAATATACAATGAATGGAAACAGCCGAGAATGACGGATACTAAAAATAACGAAAAATGTATGGAATGACGTTTCAAAATGTTTTAGCATTTTTTCGCGATTAGGCATGGAAGTGCAAGGCTGGTATGGTACTCATTGCAGTCATGAAAACAACTGATATTTCTTTGATCTTCCTCGTCACTAACATGGCATACGCTACGCGCACGCAAATCGAGAAATTCGGCGTCCAATCGCAAAACTGGGGTTAAGAAAATTTATTTACTCAAGATTTATTACATTGCTAGCCAAGCATAATGTGTTACGTATGCCAAGTTATATTAAGATGGAGCAACGTTATGAAATTCTCCGTAGTACCTCTGTAGTGCCTTATTTAAGTTTGAATGAATCCGATAATGGTAGTGAGAAATATTAAGTAGAATTTTTCAAGCATTATTATCAAACGATTCGATAAAGCATACGCCATGTAGACAACGTAGGTTCTGTCTAGGCCTGTGCAACCTGACGGTATCTTAGCCCACGTGCAGTCTGTGACTGCACGGCACTTTGCATGGAACAGGCTTGTGCTTTCATTCATTCATTCACATGATCAGAAAAACAAGAAAAACAGGAGTTCTAAACTGGACGACTCGTTTACGGTTGATACGAATTAAATGCGCGTGATACAGCATATATCCTTATGAAATTATGGCTAGTCTATCTCTCTTATAATTCATAGTTATTACTCAGCAGGTTTTAATTCACCTCTGATCAAGATTCACGACTTAATTCATGCTGATTCTCAGTTCAAAGTCGTTGCGTGCCCATTAGAATTTCATTAGAAACCCGAGCTGCACTTCAGAGTCCGTAAAGATAGCTAAATCGCAAAGCAAAACATAATGACATATGCGCACGTAGAGATGGGCAGAACTTTTTGAAGCAGTTTACTTAACTTTCTACTGATTTTGATGATACGAAACACTGTACCCGATGGGGGATTATTCTCGAGGCTTCCACTCAAAAGGAGAGATACAATATACTGCGTAGTCTTAATCGCGGTAAGGCATCAAGTCTTGATGTCTTCGTACACCATTGTTCAGGGATGGTGGTTGTGCATGAGTTTGCGAACTTCAAGCGCAGTTCACCAGTATTTGGACCGAGAAACGAGTTGCGATTTTTTGAGCGAATCTGTAACTTCTCCTATTTTCAAAAAGGACATCGCGATTCCTGTGACGATTGTCGGGGTATTGGCTTCATTTCAGTGGCTTCTAAAATACTGACACGAGTGCCAAACGAAAAGAGCGAATCCGTAAGGAACAGACTGGGATTCGTGCGGGTAAAGTGCATAGATCAAATCTCCACATTCCATTAGTTACTGAAGCAATGACAGGTGTTTTCTGTGCCAAATATCTCGGTATTCCCAGATAGGCGAGCGGCATTCGATTCAATCGATCGAGAAAGTCTGTGGAACGATCTCCTAAGACATAAAATGCCCGGGAAACATGTTTGGATCTTGAAAACATTATACTACCAAACCCCAGGCAGGGTTCGAGCGTACGTACAGTTGTCATTCACGTTCTGCATCTCAAGCGGAGTGCGGCAGGGCCGCCCTACAGCGTGTACGCAAAGGAGGCGAAGTGTTTGCAAACATTCCCCATCTATGACGAAATTATGGCTTTTGTGGATAGTTCCAATATTATCGCTGCGGAACATCATGGATTTCGTAGAGGGCATTCATGTAGCTCCGATTTGCTTATAGCCAGGGACTGTTGGACTGACAGTTACAGTATGGAGGTCATTTACTTAGATGTATCTAAAGCATTTGACTGAGTTGACAATGCGATACTGCTAAACAAGCACTTGGTATTCCACACATATTACTGTCACGGGTAGCTTCATTCCTGCGTTCCAGAATCCTTTAGGTGCGTGTTAGACAGTCCGTTTCAGAACCATTCTCAATTCAACGTGGAGTGCCTCAGGGGTACGTACTTGGCCCGTGTCTAATTTAGTTGTTTATCAACGACATTGGAGGGTATGTCAAATCACCATTTCTGTAATTCGCGGATGATAGCAAGATTTGGCGAGTCATAATCTCCCCCACCAATATGAGAAACCTTCAATTCGACATGGATTCGTTACAACGATAGTCTAAGACTAACTGCTTACCATTCAACAATAATAAATACCATGCGTTAGGTAATTATCTTCTTGGCGACCCTAGCTACATTTTGGGTGACAAGAGGCTCGCTGTCACAAAGCCAGAAAAAGATGTCGCAGTGATCGTACAAAATAACTTAGGCTGCTCTGCTCAGTGTAGTAGAGCTTCAAGCGTGGTAAACACAAATGGGCTCTTGAAGCATGCCTTCGGAAGATTGGATCCACGTCTCTTTCCGTAGCTTCTCCAGGCGTAGATCAGGTCACAGTTGGAGTTCCGTAGCTTCTCCAGGCGTAGATCAGGTCACAGTTGGAGTATGCTGTCTCGGTCTGGATCTAAAACCACCGGATCTGATACTATTGGGGATCCGTCATCCAGTTAAAGATTGTCGATCCAATCATGCCTTTTTGACTTTCGAGTGTGCATAACTATATTAAAACATTGGGTACTGTTTTATACTGCGTGCCAACCGTGATTCCAAGTCACATTTGACCTTGTCTTGAGTTTCCATAGGTTTATTTCTGGCCATTTTAAATCTTATCCAGGGTCATTGTATCTGTATGTATGAAAGCACAAGCCTGATCCAGGCAAAGTGCCGTACAGCCAGAGACTGCACGTGGGCTAAGATACTGTCAGGTTGCCCAGGCCTAGACAGAGGTCATTGTATCTAAGGTGCTTGTAAGCTTTCCAGGCACGTTCTCGGATTCTAATCACCCATCGCATCACAAGAGTCCAATACGGTGGTTTGATGTGTCATTCGACCTGAACCAGCTGAGCAAAAAATCTTGCAAGCTGCCCGTTTGTTGCAATATCGCTATTTGCATGTTGAGACAAGATCTTTTTAGATTTCTCTAAGACAAAGTCCCAGTCTATATGTTCGAAATTGCGCCAAAGTTTAAGAGGCTTACAATAACAGAGTTCTACTTAGAACATGATCATAACGTAATAACTTTTCCTAGCGAAGTGAGGTATTTGATCTGTCAAAATATTTCTGCGCTTGAAGAGACTACGAGATCTAGAATCGAAGGTATTAAATCCCGACGGAACACTGCGGGCTTACGGCATGCATGAGTTCATTTAATGAAGCCTTTAGACAACTTATCAGACGAACAGCATTGGTTCAACCAAGTGATATGTAGTAGGCTGTTGCAGCAAAATAAGACTGCCAAGCAAATTACGCAACTCATGTGATTATGCTTGATAACTCATCAGCGCATGCTATTACCAAACCCTGCTTATAAGATTGAATAAGACAGAAGAGTTTGACTTTGTGTATGCTAAGCTTGGACGAGAACCGGTGTTTCCAACGTGGCATTGTCGCGGCTTAACGCTTGATATCGATGGTACAATACAAAGTGTATGGTGTTTTCTGCCAAAATTTTGTTTCTTTCGATCACTGTAAATTTTGACTTTGTACGCGGTTATTGTGTACACTGATTCTCATTCGCTCAGAATTACTCTCCTGTCTGCCCGTGCTGTTCGCTTGGCATGCTGACCGCCGATTGTGAGAATTATTGTTGCCTGCCCTACAAAAAGCGAGCCAATTTTCAGCCGTAATTTTTCGCAAATTTACCGCGGTTATATGTGTGATAATAACTTGAGGCCTGCGCCAAATCTACTTCCCGCAAATTTGGAGATCGCTTTCCGGTTAGATCGAAAAATTATTGTGAATGGATACTTTGTCATTTTTATATAAATACTATAATCTACACGTAGTCCGAACCATCACAATTATTTTGACTCTAGAGCCACTCCACGATTTTCCGTACCATCGATGATCACTACCCACTGAACTTCAGTATCCTACGAAGAATTCATTTTATCCTGTCATTGTATTTTACAACACGGATTTATCAAACATCGCTCATGTGCAAGTAAGTTGCGCCTGGCGCGAGGAAGCTGGTGTGCTTTGACTGATGCTGGTCAAGCGGTTGATGTTGTTTTTATCGACTTAAGTAAGGTATTCGATCGTGTGCCCAACCGCAGATTGTTCGTTAAGCTGCGGGGTCTAGGTATTCAAGGGTGTCTTCTCAAGTGGATCGAAGCATTTATTTCAAGGCGGTCAAACCTCGCAGATGTGAATGACGTTTTGTCTTCAGAGGTGATAGCGAACTCACGTGTGCCACATGGATCTGTTCTTGGTCCGTTGTTATTCAAGATTTTCGTGAGCGACCTTGCAGATGTGGTAGCTATCGATTGTCTTTTATTCGCAAATGATTTAAAACTCTGGGCCTGTCAGCTGGCAACGAGCGGTTGATGACTTAGTCAATTGGATAAATCGCTGGTCATTGACTATAAATGAGGACAAGTCGTCATGTGCATAGGCTCCGGTGACCCTGCAGTAGAATAATTTCTGGGAAGTAAGACTATTAGAGAGAGAACCGTCGAAAAAGACGATTATGGTTATGGTTATGGATTCCTTGAAGTCGAAGGCGGACACTTTTCGGAGAATCGGCAGCGATACTAGGATGCTCTGGGACATTCGGTGTTCATTTGTCGTCACTACCACGCATATGTTTCAGACGCTCTTCTCGGTGCACGTCCGTCCTCTGTTCGAATATGGGATACACGTTGCATTTCCTTCGTTTAAATGCGAACGTTACTCCTTGGAGAGCGTAAAAGAAGGGGATTAAGATGGTTATTGGTATGCGCCACCTCGCGTAAGAAGATGTATATATGCATAAAAGCACAAGCCTGGTCCAGGCAAACTGCCGCACAGTCATGGGGTGTACGTGGTCTGAGATATCGACAGATTGCCCAAACCCAGACAGATATAATATATAAAATAGAAATGGAAATTGTAGTGAGACTCCAGCGTATTACAGCATGTAGCTCACTACCGGTGGCAAAAAATGCCGCACGATTGCGCATCCGTGCGTGAGAGAATAAGCGAAGATGACTGAAACTTTACCCCTTAGAATTTCGAAGGGAAAGATTTCAGATCATTCTGACACGCCGAATCTTTCTCGGTCAATATGGCGACGAGTTCTTCTGGTTTTTAGAATTAGTATGATATGTATGAACGCACAAGTCTGATCCAGGCAAAGTGCCGCACAGTCAGAGACTGCGCGTGGGCTAAGATACTGTCAGGTTGCCCAGGCCTAGACAGATATGAGGGGGAAATAGAAATGCTAGTGAGACTCCAGCGTGTTTCAGCATGCAGCTCACTAACGTTGGCTAATCAATTTAGCACGATGTTAGCCGTACAGCACAGAAATGCTGCACAATTGCACATCCATGCAGAATTAGTAGGCGAATCGACGACTCGTGGACACGACCTTACGTTGCACGGATGTGCAATCGTGCAGTACTTGTGAGCTGTCCGTATAACACCGTGCTAAATTGATTGGCCATCGGTGATGAGCTGCATGCTGAAACAGCCTGGAGTCTCACTACCATTTCTATTTTCTTTCTAATATCTGTCTAGGCCTGGGCAACCTAACAGTATCTTAGCTCATGTGCAGTCTCTGACTGTACGGCACTTTGCCTAGATCATGCTTGTGCTTTCATACAAAAATACATTACGTTGCAGAAGTCTATTAGGACTAAGTTGTAATGCGAGCACGCTATGCACACGGGCGGTGAACACTTGTAACTCGCTAACGAATGAGCTTCTATCTCTACTATCTGAAAAACTATTCAAGACCGCGTTGAATCAGCATTTTTGAAACGAATGGAAATGTATCCCGGGAGTGATGTAGTGGTCCTCTGCTTTCAGTGCTCGTTTCGTTAGCAAAAGTCGCCCATGTTAATTGCTTTGAAGAAGCTCAAACGGAATTATATATCTCAAAAATCATCATCAAAGACAGCAATACACCGGTAGCACGTACCGAATGCTTAACTGCCATACAACCATGAAAAAGTAAAATTCTAAAAGATGGGGAAGGGTGGGACTTAAATTGCTACGGCTTCTATAGAAGAGTAAGCACAA
>JACCGJ010021261.1:0-10163 GCA_013407085.1 Atriophallophorus winterbourni | reverse complement strand
GTTGTAAGAAGGTTAGATAAACAGCAACGACCTCTTCGAAAACCGTGTTGTGCTGCGGTCAAAATATTTTGGTTTTCAAAATGTTCCCTTATGCGCGCAGTCACAATGCGTTCCATTAATTTGGAGATCACCGGAAGTAACGTTGCCGGTCTATAGTTTGCTGTGTCTGAACGGCTACCGCCTTTATAAATAGGAGTTACCATTCCTGCTTTCCATTGCGGTGGTATTTTTCCTTCATTTAAGCTGAGATTGAATATGCGAGTGAGAGGAGCAGTCAAAGCAACGCGACACCTGCGAAGTACGGCGGGGGTAATTTTGTCTGCGCCAGGGGACTTCTTTTCGTTTATTCGACAAAGTTCCCGCCCAACCATGTATTCGTTGATAGTCATTTCACTTAATAATTCGAAATTTGGTGAACTTGATGAAAGTTGATATGGTATACAACGCTTGGGATTGAAGACAAATGAGTAAAACGTTGCTAAAGCGTCGGCGGTATCTTGGGCAGTGTGGGTCAATACATGAGGTGTTAGTACAGAGAATACACCTGGTTTGATCTTTGATCGTTCATTTACTATCTTGTAGAGAAGCTTAGGATTCTTTTCCATTTTCTTAAGCAAGTTCCATTGGAATTGTATGCGATCTTCTCTTACAAGAGTAGTGACTTGATTCCGTATCTTACAGAATCGTTTCCAAGTTTCTTCCGTACCAAACTTCTTATGAGTTACCCAAGACTCTCGCTTAGCAGCTAACCATTTCTTCGCGCTACTCCGAATAACAAACTGGTTGTTGTAGCTGCATTTGTGTGGTACAAAAAAACGAGTTTTCGTAAATCTTCGAATTGAGATAAGTTAGAAACGAATTGTAATATGAGCCAGGATCCATTGAATCAAACTCATGAGTGTGTGCATCCCGGAGACTGATATTTAAGAATTCAAATTGTATTTTCCTGATGACTTTCGTTTGTTCACACAATCGTTCCGCACTACATACATAATCAAACAAAAGCAAAACATGATCACTCTTCCCCAGTGGTGCCAGGTATTGTGTACCCTCTACTGCGGTTGCCTCAGGCGTTAAGACAAGGTCAAGGGTTGAAGGTTGGTCAAGACCCCGCCAGCGAGTTGGCTGGTTAACGTGATTGCGTAGTGAAGCAAATTCCATAACCTCCTTGAATTTATGTTCAAACGAATGCATGGAGTGCTCACCTCTCGAAAACAGATGCGGGAGATTAAAATCGCCAATGATTAGCAATTGCATAGTCTGGCATCTTGTGATGTGTTGCAATGATTCGATGAGCTTATCATTGTATGAGCTTTCGGATGATGGTGAGCGGTAAATGATGCCGATCGTACATTAATCTCCATTGACTAGTTTTACTGAACACCACATCGTATCAGGAAGGCTGAGGTCAGGATGATCGATGACGTTACACTGCGCTAAACGTTCGTGATAGTAGACTGCAACTCCACCACCGGATCTTCGATCACGATCGCGACGAAGTAGTGACATTTTCGGAATCAAAAGCTCAGAATCAGTCATGCAGGGCTGGAACCAAGTCTCTGTAACTGCAACCAAATCGGGTGAAAGTCTATCACAAAGCTCACATAGTTCAGCTAATTTGTTAGTTAAACACTGAGCATTTGTATATATGCACCTGATCGTATTTGTCTTACACAATGTCGAATCGTGTACTGTAGCTATTGGTCCGACTCGCGATGAGCCGGACCCTTTTCGTTTTTTTGGGGTAACATTTGAACTGTCAATAACAAGATTGCAATCAGGCTGTGGTTGCGATGGTTCTCTGGGTTTCAGTGAGGGAACACGCTTGGGCACACTTAGTCTCAAGTCTGGTGGAAGTTTTGAGCGGTTAGATTTCCAGTCGGTGTTCATAGCGATAGCCATTTCAGTCGTTAGAAAAGTGATTTTCAGAGGACTTGGCCCATTGCCTTTGTAGTTGGAGGATCTAGGTATTCTAAAAGTATCTACGACAATGGAATCACGAGATCCAATAGCATCGGCAATGTGTAACCATTGCTTCAAATCATGTTGCTTTGATTCCGATGCTGATACTACATCAACGTTTTCTGGGACACCGAGGAATATTAAACTATGTGAAGTAGAGTGGTCTCGACGAGTGGATTGACCTTTCCTTTCCCACCAAGGTATGTCGGCTTGTACTCGGCAGGTCAAACCGGGACAAGCACCGAGTAGATACGCATTGAGGATGACTTCTTCCATTTCAGATTTATTTCGCAATGTCACCTTTAATAGGCGCGGTCGGTCTACGTGAGGGGAGTCTTTATGCCGGGTTAAGCGCATCATCGATGTAGGTACCAAAGCTTTCAAGCCCATGTGTGTACAGAGCTTAGTCCATTCATTGGGCTCATGTGCTTTTCTTGCTGAGAAAAGTGAATCTGTCGATTCCGGGATATTTGAGCAGATTACACTGAGAGCGATATCTGTCTTAGTAGAATGAACGGTTACATTGCTTTTTTGGGGAGGCTCGGATCTAGCAACTAGACGACGGGGAGTCCTGGACAAAGTGTTCACAATTTTACCAGATGAGGACCTAGGTAAACAGGGTTCAGTAGGTCCATCTTTATTACTTTCGGATGAGCTATCAACACATTCAGTTAAGGGAGCAGTTATTGGTGTAATTTCCTTTTCCTTTGTGTCTTGAGCAACATTTATTTCGGGTCGAATTGCGTTGGCAAGTGTATCTACCAAAAGCGGTTTAAATGTTTCCTCAAGTTTTCGAAAGCAATTTTCCAAAATCTCTATTCGAGATTCCAGCTTTGCCTCGTGGGGAGGATTTGTGCGGTTGAACGAGTTTCAATCTGATAGTGTTGAAATAACTATCAGTCAATTCGAAATGATGTGATCCTCTCAACAGTATTCGAACAGGAACAATATTCTGAATCGCCAAGGATATTGCACGCGTCGGTAAAATTGGGTTAAAACTTGAAAATTTGAATTTTCAAGAATTCACCTTGCTCGAAGTTGAAATGGGTATATTCCGGAAGAGCAAATTGAGACGAGTTCAATGATATATGAACCGTCCAGTTCAGGCAAAAATGTGAGGAAATAAATCCAAAAGTATGAGAGCACAAATATATGCGTCCGCACAGCAGGTCAAATCGAAAGCTTCAAAAGGTGATGATGTGGTTTGCTTAGTCACTGCCCCTTCAACGTTTATTCAGGGCACCAATATACGCGGTGATGAGATTCCATCCATCTAGAGGAAATAGTGTGTTCGGTCTTGAAGTCTCTAATATTGTCGAATCCCACCACGAGGACGTCAATTTTAATCTCCATTACATCCAGATACCTACACACAGAGAATATCCGCTTTACTGATAAATAGACTAATAGAAGTATCGGAAAATTCAAGAGGACACATAATTTTAAACATTAAGGATTCGCATAGTTAGTTACAGATATAGACGCATAATAACGGTACCTGTGTTTTGAGCCGATACATAAAATGATGAAAATCTTGCAAAATTGTGTTCAAGGCCAGTTGGGTTATATTCAATTAACTAACTAATATACCGCTTCTGAATTGGTCATGTCTATCGTGCCCAATATTGTAACTACAAAATCATTGTCAGATCGATAGTTAATGAATGAAAAATCAAAGCGCCTTCAGCCAGAGGAAACATTCTGACGAGTATGAGTATCAACTTTGAGGTGTTAATAAAAATACAATCAGCAACTTTAGCTCTTGTTGAATTTATATGCGACAAAGTTTAGTCTGAATTACATTCAGATTGTTAGACGGTTAAATTATGAACAGAATATGCCACTTCACTTCAGAATTACAAAACTGTCGTACCACGTCTAGTCATATCCCAGTTCACTTAGATTGTCGAGGTAACATAAGGAAACGAGCCCTTTTATTCTGTTATAAGATTTAGGATTCAATTGGCAGATCGGAATTATGTATGTTCTGCCAAGCCGATACATTCCTGAATCAAGTTTCTGAATGTATATGTTCTATGGATTTTAGATCGAATCTTACTGAAAGCATGCGTCTTTTATTGTCGAACTTGATTCACGATTAATCTATGTAGTTAAAGCTTTCTCAGGCTTATCTCTCAAGCTGCTAGCTTGTTAATCCTTGTATCATTATATCATATCCGCATTTGTTTCCATTTGTTCTTAGATTTGTAGATGATGAAGCGATTTTTATTCCTTATCAGCCACTTCTGACCTACAGGGCTGTTAAGTATCATTTGTTTCTTCAGCACGAAGCTTACATGTGCAATGATTTCATTCACTAAACATGATTCAAGATTCAAGATTTATGGTTAAAAAAGCAAATTGTTGTACAATGCCATAGGATATACGTATAAAAATTAAAAAAAATCGTTACTTGTACGATCATATCCATGTTCTTCATAGGTGGAGCAGAAATAATCCCCAATGGCGACACAGACTGAGGGAAAAGAATCTTTGGATGGACGGTAGTTCCGTGCGTTACAAAAATATAGACATTAATAGGTAGGGGCCAACGCAGTAGTTCTCAACATAAGGTTTCGTAACCTTTGTTTAAAGATGTGCTCGTTCGCTGAGGTAACAATATCTGTCGGCAAGCTATTCCACAAGAAGCATACACGAACAGCGAAGAAGTGGCGACGACAATTCAATTTGAAGGGTCAAAGGGTGGCTGCGTGTGGGGACAACGAAACGAAACTTGAAGAGGTGTTTGAGAGGGTGGGATTTCGCGTAGATGATTCGATATGTAAGAGTGAAGTCGTGTAGTATACGTCTTCGCTCGAGGGTGCACAGTCCAAGTCTGGTCAGTCGCTGCTCAAAGGGTAAATTATTCAATCCGGTAACCATTTTGGTTGCCTTGTGATAAATTCGTTCGAGCAGCGATATATTTTTTCCATCCATGGTGTCCAAGCTTGTTCAGCGTAGTCAACGACAGGATGTATGTAAGTGTTTAGTATTTTCGCGAGTGAGTGTGATGGGAAACATCCGAAAATGCGTTTCAGTAAACCGAGCAAGCTGCACGCACGCTTGTAGACGGCTTCGCACTGTAGGCTGTTCTTCAAAGTGCCAGACACCCAGATTCCGAGATCTTTTTGAGATGTAATCCATTCAAGCGGGTGGCTGCCAATTGTATAGGTAAAGGGAAAGGGTTTTCCGACTTGTAATATTTTGCACTTGCGGAAATTAAATGGCAGTTTGTTTTGGATTGACCACCGGTGCAGCTTATTCAAATCTCCTTGCAGAACTTGACAGTCCTCGATAGAGTTGACCTTCGTCCAGATTTTTACATCGTCTGCGAATAAAACAAGCTTACATGCTAGTAAGTTCGGTAGATCGTTTATAAATATGAGAAACAGTATCGGACCTAGAACCGAACCCTGAGGGACTCCGCTCGTGGCTTCAATTCTTCATGATGATAGTCTGTCGCTTTTATTTAGCCAACTATTCTCAATACCCATTTTACACCTCACTCTGGTGGGGATCAGAGTCGAGAGAATTTTCTGCAATACGGAACGGCTCCAGCTTTTGAACTTGAACTTCCGATTAAAAGTTGAACGTCCAATTAGCTGTTTATTTTTTACCGGTGATGAAATGGAGTAGGTAACAACAACAGAGTTAGTTATGTTAGTTTAGATATGCAAAAATCTAAATCTAAATTTACTAAAATATGTTATTTAAGGAGTCTATAATAAAATTCCTAGGTAAAATTTCTCCTGCATTTAAGTTGTTCTATGAGAGCGTAAAATAATTACATCCACTGTTTCGCCTAAGCACAGAATTTCACGTTTCATGCACCCAGAGTGGTTGATTACTGAGGAATTATTTGTGAGCGGTCGTTCATGCACACTCGCGGAGCGGAGCTTTTATAATGGATTGGCATATCTACATTGTGTAATTGGCAGGCATATTCAAAATGATTTTAAGCACAAAATGTTCAATAGTTCGACGACTTGTGGCATAACTATTGCTCCATTTAGGTATGTTTCAATGCACGTGGTTCAATGCTGTTGACAGCCAGCGCTGACAAAACTGCCCGCCTGTGGGATGCAGAAGACGGACAATTGAAAGATGTTCTGGTGGGACATTCAGACGAAGTTTTCAGCTGTGCCTTCAACTATGAGGGTGACACCATCATCACCGGTTCAAAGGATAACACTTGCCGAATTTGGCGTTGAACATTTTATCCATTTTTTGTGTTTGAATAATACAGTCTTTGTTCCTTGTTCAAAAATTACTTTATGCATTATGAATCGATTGAATCTAAACGGATATTCCTATGATAAAAAATAATAAAAGATATACTTATTCTATATTCGCAAATATTTGTTTAAAGGAGCTATTATTTCGTCGACTTCTTACATTAGATCGGTTTTGGAAGATGGTTGATGAATATTTTAAAAACCGAATATAGGGAGGCCGATTTTCCTAGTGCAGTTCATTAAGAAAACGAGGCGATATGCTTAACGATTGTTGATGCTTGCTCACTTGCTATGTTTCGGAAACATAAAACTGCGCGTCTCCGGTGCTTAAGTCATCCACGTCGGACTACATAGACGGATTTTCGTTCAATCGATTAGTTTGAATGCTTACTTTTAATTGTTTATCTCTGAGTCGTTCATTTGCTTCTTTACACTTTACCTGGTTTCCGTCACGTATCATTTAATATTTGGTTTTAAAATGCATCGTGTAACATCGTTTTAGCCCAATACCATGGTTGCAGGGGAAGGCATAAACAACGGAGATCTGATATATTCCCTAGGAATTTGCAACTAATAACCATACAAAACTATTTTGTTCAGCGAACTCAGCCTTAAACTAATTTCTGATTTCTCTGGTTTCTTGCGAATCCCATCTCCAACCGTATTTTTGCTAGACTGATTGGCTAGATAATCTTATTCGCATAATTTCAATTACACCTTTTAAAATCAGCTTTTATGATTCAGTCTGATAATTGATCGTATGAAATCTCTTCTTTTAGTCGAAGCAGTTATATTTATGATTGAACTATTCACTGATCTCACGTTGACTTGTAGACATTGCCTTAAAACTAGTTGCAAATGTGAAATTGACATGATCACGCACGAGCACACTCGAATTAAATTAATTTAATTTGCATCTAAGAACTCCAATAACTTTCACAAGCATTATGCTTTAGGAGCCACCCGTTGAACCCCCAGTACTATGACAGTCCTTAGAGTAATCGGAACTGTTATTTTCAACTGATTACTTGATATTGCTCGTTCGCACAGTAATAGATTTTTATTAACAGTTTCCAAATGTTTTTGCTTTCCTATCGCCGATGTCAACCATTGATGTACATCATAAGCGCAAGCTGATCCATGTTTCGTATCATTTCTTATGACAATACTGTCCGATTCGGATGGAACAATCTATCTCACAGTGTTCACCGTGTTAAACTGTACGATATCGATTGTCGGCGTTTGCACGCTAACGACGTAATCTACATCCTGTAACCCTGAATCGACTCTTTTCGGTTGCATTTGAAGCGTGCTAGTAGCGTGACGATAGTTTCACCTTATGAAGGTCCGGAATGGACGACTTTGCTCAGTTCAAATACCACAGCCAAGGTAGCGAATCAAACTCCCACCCAATTTTCATTTTTTACCCGAGAATAATTATTAAAAAGTCAGCAGTGGAATAAAATTCCCTCTTCAATGATTTGTTTCCGGGAACAGTCGAATGATTTACATCAGACAGTATGAGGATGGTTTTGGCACTCCCGATACCTACATATTTGTAGACCCAGGATGCTTCACCAAATGGCAGTGACCATTTGTTTTCCAGGTTCAGCGAAATTCTGAAGAAATTGAAATCGAGTGCAACTGAATGTTTCGAAGAATGGCTTCAAGTAGTGTTATACAAGCATTCTGAAAAATGAAAGTTGAAGTAATCAATCTTTTTAGAAAATAAGATCTATTTCGCAAATGAGTCATTGTGAATGTGAATTGAAGCAGTAAAGTTTAACTTCTAATCAATAAGTTATCAATTATGTCGATCTTTAAATTTCTAGAAAAAATATTTCATATACATGCAACTAATACAGACTTTGATCTTTTTCTACATCCCTTGAGTTTTAAGATACAATTATCACGTGCACAAATACCATCCCTTTGGATATCGTTGGGATCGCAGTGCGTGTAAAAACGCTTTCCTCACGTCGGCCAATTGAATTAAATCGGATTACGCGCTACGATAGATGTTCGCTATTTTTATTGCCACGATGAAATTTCACCGTCCTGATAAAATCAGATTGGTTGCTGGCTATTTGTTTGAATTATGTCACTAATTTTGAAGCTGTTATTTCGAGATCACATTTTTCTCACTTGACGATGCATGGTGAAGTACATTTAGACGTTTTTACATCGCCTGTAAGGTGTTAATGTAGATGCCGTTGAAAACGCAGTTTAAGCTTTTGAACCATTAAATACTTTGAAAAGTATTCGCGATTTATTATGCAGCAGTACAAACAGATTTCTCAACAATTGGGCGACGCGGGCATTTTCACCTTCAACTATAGTTCGCTGGTTCGTATGAAAAGCACGTCATCGGCAAAACTGAAAACAAGCTAGATGCAAAATATAAGCAAAAAATTCAGTGTGCTCCAACTAGCAGAGTAGGCGAATATCTTTAAAATTCAAATCTGCTAGCATGCAAACGTTCACCTAAATATTTCCGTGTTGTGCTATTGACACAGAAATGTTATGATCCCTTAGAACCGGTGAAATGAAGCCACCCAACATAGCATAGCTACGAAGGGTACTTTAAAATCTGCTTATGTTATTGTAGGAATTAATCCATATCATATAAAACCTATTTGCTTGAATTTTGGAGCAGTGATTATAGATGCTCAGGATAACTCCATTTTTCAGTGAAAAATTGAAATTTGACAAGCCTTTGAATTCCACACTCGATATTACGAATTGTACCGTCAAACACACGGATTCTGTCAGAATATCGTATCTGCGTTTATATCGACAATGCTTCCGATGGTGCAGTGATTAAACATAGCAAAAGACAAAGCAGGATATCGTTTTCACTAAGTACATTACTATCATGCACACATGACAGTTTATGCTCTCAGATTTCCCACACACAGCTGTGACTTACAAGCAACAATAAACACACGAATCCTACATCGTTTCAAAACAAATATTTGAATAGTAAAATCTGTTATTAATTGGAAAAGTTTGCAAGATGTTCCATCAAATACCAATTAATTACACAAGTTCCGAATTACCCAATAATTTTCGGTAGTATGTTTCCCACAGTGGTACTCGTGAGATGGAACATTAGCAATTATGCTTCAAAACCGAATGAAATGTTATGTGTGTCGGTTGTATTCATTTAACAGGGGTATCCATTCCAACTTCTTCATAGTCTTTTTCCAAGGCAATTAGATCTTCTTTCGTTTCGAGGAATTCATCCTCTTCCATACCCTCGGCCACGTACCAGTGAACGAAAGAACGTTTTGCATACATTGAATCAAATTTGTGATTTAATCTTGCCCATGCTTCCGCGATCGCTGTGGAATTGCTGATCATGCAAACTGCTTTGCTGACTTTCGCGAGATCACCGGCTGGAACGTTTATCGGTGGCTGTGAACTGAGTCCAATTTTGAATCCAGTGGGGCACCAATCAACAAATTTTATTGTGCGCTGAGCTTTCACAAACTTGATCGCTTGGGAAACTTCTTGTCCACCGACATTGCCACGATAGAGCAGGCAACATGCCATATATTTTCCGTGCCGTGGATTACAAGTGACCATCAAGGCTTGCGGCCTGAAACAACGGAGGGTCAATCGCTTCACACTTGCTTCTCGATGGAATAATTTGGCGACTGGATACAAGGGCGCGTATGATGCAAGCGGAAAATGGATTCTTGGATAAGGAACTAGGTTTGTTTGAAATTCTGGGAGATCAACATTCAAATTTCCGGGAAAGCGAAGTGATGCTGTTATTGAACTGACGATTTGTCCAATCAGGCGATTGAGGTTGGTGAATGTGGGCTTAGCCAAGTCCAGATTCGTGCTAGGAGAAATAACAAGGGACAATAAAATGTCAATAAGCGAATTGCTGTGAAGAATTTGTGAATAGTTTGAAAACATGAGCTCAGATTGGTTCAAATTTAATAAACACACACCATA
>JACCGJ010021260.1:0-35988 GCA_013407085.1 Atriophallophorus winterbourni | reverse complement strand
TGTAAGCCAAGAAACGTACTGGCCCGAGGACTGAACCTTGCGGTACGCCACTAGAGGCATCAATAGCCTGTGATAGTACCCCGTTGATTCGAACGATCGCCTTACGCCCACTGAGGTAACTTTCAAGCCATATGAGTAGCTGTCCGCTGATACCCATCTGATTCAGCTTTTGTAATAGTCGAAAGTGATCAACTCGATCGAAAGCTTTAGACATGTCCAGATAACAAGCGTGGATGCTAGCTCCTTCGTCAACCGCTTGGGTCCAGTCATTTAAACCCGTCAACAGGTTTGTCAAGCATGAGCGAGATTTACGAAAACCATGCTGTGCTACAGATAGCATATTTTGTGATTCCAGGTGATGAACTATATTTTCTGTCACTATCCGCTCTAGAACTTTGGATATCACAGGAAGTAGGGTGACAGGACGGTAGTTAGCCGGATCTGAACGTCTACCGCCTTTGTAGATAGGTGAAATTACCCCTGTCTTCCACTCTGTTGGCACCACTCCTTCAATGAGAGAATGTTTGAACAATTCACACAAAGGTTCACACAGCTCCTGATAACAGGATTTTAGTATAGTCGGAGTGATCCCATCCTCTCCAGGGGATTTCCTAGGGTTCATTCGACACAAATGTCGTTGTATAATCACTGGATTTATCATGATCTCAGTCAGCTGTTGCGTCACTGTTGATGGCTGTAATTCTTCAGTCGATCGAATCGCCAACGGACAAATACTTTAGCATAAAATTGAGCGAGAGCATCAGCTGTTTCTTTGCTGATACTGTTAATCCTTCGTCAGTAAGAACAGGAAACACCCCTGGTTTCACGCTCGATCGAGCATTGACAATCCGATAAAGCAATTTAGGATTTCCTTCCATTTTCCAAGATAGAAAGCGATGGTAATTTTGCTTGTCTTCTTTGATGAGAGTGTTTACTTTGTTGCGAATTCCGCAAAAATTGTTGCCACGACGCATCAGTCTTGGTATTTCTGTGTTGAAACCAAGCAGAGTTCCTTTGCCCGATCCATTTTTTCGTGCGACTACGAAGCTTAAAGCGAAAGCTGCTTAACCTTCGTTCATTAACAAATCGCGAATTTTGATATATGTTTGACTGAACTCTTTCTGTGATTGCGGTGCGATGTGTTTCCGTGTTGTGATAATCAGATGAATGATTGCGAGCTGGCACTTCCCAACATGATCCTACTTCGACGAGACCGTTCAAGATCAGGTGGTGGAGTTGCTTTGTAATATAACGAGCGTCTTCAATGCACAGCTGTACCTGACACAACGTTTGAGCTAGAGGACACCATGTGGTGTAGCCTTTGCTTGGAAACTGGAGAGAACTGTACACTTGGTGTGATCTACCGCTCGCCCAACTCTTTCGATGCCCACAATGAAACGTTGTTACAAATGATGCGCAACGCTGGAAACCTTAGAGGATGCCAATTGTTAATAATGGGTGATTTTAACCTTCCACATCTCTACACCAAAAGTGTGCATACTCAGCCATCCCTTGAGTACAAATTCCGTGAGATTATCACTTTCACTCCCCTATACAACCATGTCCGTTCATTCACTCGACAAAGGGGACTCAATGAACCATCAATTCTAGATCTGGTTTTAACCTCCGTAGCAACAGCAGTGGAGTCAGTGCAGTATCATAGTCCTTTGGGGCTAAGTGACCATCTTGTGTTGTCCTTCGAATTCGTGTGCAACGCCCGAAGGGCGTCGGGCGACGTTAAGTTCATCAGGAGAGTCGAGTACTTCGGCCTTCGCGGTGCCATTACGATTATGGAGGAAAAACATCTCGATCTTACGAATGCAGATAATCATTGTTCTAGTCTGTTAAGTTATATCGGTACAAAACTAGACGAAAATTCTACCTGTGTTCCCAAAAGGAAATCAAGAACATTTTGCTTCAAACTCCGAAGCCGCACTCGAAAGTGGATAGCCATGCGAAACTCCGCATGGGCTGCACATAAAATAACACGAACAGACGCATCTTGGGAACACTTTCGTAGTTTTCGTAACAAGGTGACGTCCTTAATTCGAGAAGACAAGCAATATCACCATTTTAAGCTGATCGACCAGATGGAACGACATCCTAAGTTGCTGTACACCATGGTAAACACCGCGACCAAGGTTAAGCCAGGTGTATTCCCTATCCAGACAGAGAACGGACTGACTGATAATGTCAAGGATACAGATGATGCCCTAATATCATTTTATGCGCAAGTATTTTGTCCAAAGAACGTGTCAACGCTGACGTCTTTGCCGCACCCACTACAAGTCGAATGCCTTAGCAACATCGATGTAAATCCTACGGTTGTGCGAAAGCATTTACGCGGGCTGAACGTTCGCAAATCACCAGGAGAGGATGGAATAACACCCGCTGTTCTGAAGTCATGCGAGCTGGAGCTTTGTGGCCCACTAAGTGGTCTATTCAGGCACTCATTGAATACGGGAACCGTACCAACTCAATGAAAAACCGGTGTTATCACACCAATCTACAAAGGGGGCAGTCGTTCTGATCCGGCGAATTACCGCCCCGTGACGCTTCTTTCAGCGGTTTCTAAAATTTTGGAACGCCTGGTGTGTGAACGACTTGTTGAACATCTCGAGAACCATCAGCTAATAACTTTCACACAACACGGATATAGGAAAACATATTCATGCCTGTCTAACTTACTCACGACTCTAAATGACTGGACGCAAGCACTAGACCAAGGGGGTTCCGTTCATGCCGGTTACTTAGATATATCTAAAGCATTCGACAGAGTGAATCACTCCTTACTGATTCAGAAGCTGCAGAATGTTGGCGTCATCGGAAACCTACTAACATGGTTCACAAGTTACCTGTCTGGACGCAAAGTAAAAGTCAGAATAGATGGTGAAACTTCTCGAACAATTGAAGCCACGAGCGGAGTCCCTCAGGGTTCGGTTCTCGGTCCAATACTGTTCCTCATATTTATAAACGATCTACCGAACTTACTAGCATGTAAGCTTGTTTTATTCGCAGATGATGTAAAAATCTGGACGAAGGTCAACTCTATCGAGGGCTGTCATGTTCTGCAAGGAGATTTGAATAAGTTGCACCAGTGGTCAATCCAAAACGAACTGCCATTTAATTTCCGTAAGTGCAAAATGTTGCAAGTCGGAAAACCCTTTCCCTTTACCTACAAACTTGGCAGCCACCCGCTTGAATGGAGTACATCACAAAAATATCTCGGAATCTTGGTGTCTGGCACTTTGAAGAACAGCCTACAGTGCGACGCCGTCTACAAGCGTGCGTGCAGCTTGCTAGGTTTACTGAAACGCATTTTCGGACGTTTCCCACCACACTCACTCGCGAAACTACTAAACACTTACATACATCCTGTCGTTGACTACGCTGTACAAGCTTGGATGCCATGGATGGAAAAAAAACATCTCGCTCCTCGAACGAATTTATCACAAGGCAACCAAAATTGTTACCGGATTGAATAATTTACCCTTTGAGCAGCGACGGACCAGACTTGGACTGTGCACCCTCGAGCGCAGGCGTATCCTACACGACCTCACTCTGACATATCGAATTATCTATGCGAAATCCCACCCTCTCAAACACCTCTTCAAGTTTGGTTCGGTTGTCCCCACACGCAGCCACCCTTTGACCCTTCAAATCCCACACTCACGATTGAATTGTCGTCGTCACTTCTTCGCTGTTCGGGTATGCTTCTTGTGGAATAGCTTGCCGATAGATATTGTTACCTCATCGAACGAGCACATCTTTAAACAAAGGTTACGAAACCTTATGTTGAGAACTACTGCGTTGGCCCCTACCTATTGATGTCTATAAAAGTTTAACGCACGGAACTACCGTCCATCCAAAGATTCTTTTCCCTCAGTCTGTGTTGCCATTGAGGATTATTTTTGCTCCACCTATGAAGAACATGGACATGATCATACAAGTAACGATTTTTTTTTAATAATTTTTTTATACGTATATCCTATGGTATTGTACAGCAATTTGCTTTTTTAACCATAAATCTTGAATCTTGAATCTTGAACAGTTAGTTGTTTATAAAACGTTTTTGGGTGCTAAGTTAACGGTGCTTCGTGGGCTGAACTCAGTGGAGAAGAAATGTGTTGGCCCTTTTTGCAGATTGCGATGCTGTGGTTGTTGTTCAATCACGTGTCATTATAGCGGCAACCCCTGGTTTCACTTTAGACTGGTTATCTATGATCTGATAGAGAAATTTGGGGTTTGAATCCATTTTGTTGAGTATATGGTTATAATAATTCAATTTGAGATGTGCAACAATTTTTTACTGAATTTCTTAAGTTGTGAAATGTCAACCTTTCTAATCACCTTGTGGATGTAAATGTTTCTGATTGCTTAGCAAATATAATATATGAAAATAACTAAGTGGTCGCTGATTTCTATTGTAGATTCAAAAGTGAGACTTTCAATCACTTGCTCTCAATTTATCAGTATCAAGTCTAAGAGAGACGGTGTATCAGTACCACAAAATCCGGTATTGTTGAAAATATAGTTGCAGAGTTGAATTTCTTCCAGCAACCGTTGATAAACAGCATTGAATGAGTTTTTTGGATGAAATGAATTTCCCTTAATGTTCAGCAGATTGACGTTTCCGATCAGAAGAAGTCTACTGCGGTATCTGGTAGCCACTAAGCGTATATTTGCAAGTAATGTTGAATTTTATCATTCGTCGGCTGAGGGCATATGGTAAATCACACCCACTATGCTTTTTTCCCCTGCTGTTACATTCAGCGAACACAACAATGTGCCTTAAAGTTGTGAGTCGTCATCAGTGATCATTGGCAGAGTAATCTCGGAATGTTGTAAAACACAAAACTACCTGCTCTTTGGTGTCTTGTAGTAATATTTTGGAATATTTACGAACACTGGTGTTATCTAAATATGAATTTGATCGTTTTGAATCATTTTTTGTTGGTTTGATCACTTGCTCCATTGAATTTCTCATATCGGCAAACTGGTTTCCCAGGTGTGACAGCCTACTTTCCATTTCATTAGCCTCTTTACATACAGTTATTTATCTACTGTTGTGGCGAACGTCTTTGGAATGTCTGCAGCTATTATAAACATAAAAAACCGATGGACGCTTCTCATCGTTCACTAGCCTCACACAGTCAAATTCCCAACACATTAGGCGTGCTGGTGGAACCCGAAGAAAGTACGTTTAACTGAAACAGTATCAACGCTTACCGGATCTAAACCTTCGATGCAGTGGTTACAAGGATTCAGTGTCGCCTTCGCATTAATACTTTTCTCAGTCACAGCTGGATAGATTTTGTTTTCTTTGACTGGGCATTGGACATCGTGACACGTTCGCACATGTTTTTGGGTTGCATAAGGCTTGCCGGTTGATCGATAATGGGTGTTTTGTCTGCTGATTGATTTGACTGTGTTCGATGGCATCGTTCGATGTCGGCATTGAAGAAATAATCGGCGTTAACTCGTCAATCGCATAACATAGAACACGAAAGAAGGTATCCCAATTTGTAGCTTAATGTACTCTTGGCAATGAGAGCAAAATCCGTATGATAGTTAGTTTGACATATCAAATGACTTGGGGAAATCGCGGTGGTGCGTCCATTCTTGGCTCACAGCCTCTAATCTTTTCGAATCAAACATAATTACTCTCGATCCTTAACTAACAAGCTATTAGCTTAACGTTCATATCTTCTTTCTAACCCCGCTGATGCTATTATAATAACTGAATCGTGGACATAACAGGAAAAATCAGATTCTGAACTGTTGATTCCAAACTCTCGAATGTTTGGGAGGGAGAATGCTTTTCAAAACATGGAGTGGATGCCTTGTTTATTTTGAATCTGACATTCAGGCAAACACCATCATTACATTTGTCTTCGACCATATCGAATATTCCATTTTGCTGGCACTACCAGCTGTTGATCTCTTACTTGGATGCATTGACTACCCATCGGCTACGTCTTCATGATCACTTCAACGCTTGCTCGATTGCTTCATGAAAGCCTCTTCCAACCTTTTCGCTATAAATTGATTGCAGGTGTTAACATACCTACACTTTATTGTATAGAAAGTACCGATATAATTCATATTTCGTTTTTGAATACCATCAATCTATTAGGGTATACACTGTTGATACACCAACGCGTAAGAACAATATCCTAGACCTTGTCTTAACTCTAAATATCTCACTATCAACACTGAACCTGATCTTACTGTCTCCACCTGACGACGGCAATCAGCCAGAAGCCGGTAGTGGAGTGTAAGGGATGGGGATGTGAGCAACATATTACTTTGGTCATCCATAAGCGCCTCCAGTGCTTGACCAAGAATCACTTTGTGATTCCGTGTCTGAACATCTTTGTTCCTTGTACGAATCCTATATAACAGTGGCATACAAGTATAAATTTGTTTACCACTTTACCACTGTTTCAAGGCTCACAGAACCTGATCTTACTGTCTCCACCTGACGACGGCAAAGAGCCAGAAACCGGTAGTGGAGTGTAAGGGATGGGGATGTGAGCAACATATTACGTTGGTCATCCATAAGCGCCTCGAGTGCTTGACCAAGAATCACTTTGTGATTCCGAGTCTGAACATCGTGGTTCGTTGTACGAACCCTATATAACAGTTGGCATACAAGTATAATCTTGTTTACCTTTAATCAACTGTTTCAAGGCTCACTGAACCTGATCTTACTGTCTCCACCTGACGACGGCAAACAGCCAGAAACCGGTAGTGGTGTGTAAGGGATGGGGATGTGAGCAACACATTACTTTGGTCATCCATAAGCGCCTCGAGTGCTTGATCAAGAATCACTTTGTGATTCCGTGTCTGAACATCATGGTTACTTTTACGAACCCTATATAACAGTGGCATACAAGTATAACTTTTTTTACCACTTTACCACTGTTTCAAGTCTCACTGAAACTGATCTTACTGTCTCCACCTGACGACGGCAAACAGCCAGAATCCGGTAGTGGAGTGTAAGGTATGAGGATGTGAGCAACACATTAATTTATTTATTCGAAACTTGGACACTTATTTGTTACAAAACGATTTGACGATGCCTGTGTATTGACTCAGGGTAAGCATATTACTTGACTCCAGTGACATCGTATAATTATTTTTTATACCTCTTATCAAACGAATATTTACTATGATATGGTAATTGTGAAGCTATGTTCTTTTGTGACCATAAATTCTTGAATCTTGAATATTGAATCTGAAATCTTGATAATTTTAACGTAATCTCAGGATTGTTTCTTAACAAAATAGCGGAGTACTACAGAAATCCACTATTATCCATGCTAGACATCCTAGACAGAGTAAATCTCAAAAGAAAGAAAATCATATTTCTTACTTAACATCGTGTGCTCGTAATATGCATGTCGGAAAGGTTTGATGGTCAGTGTTTTGATAGTTTGTTTTGCATATCTGAGATTGGTGCGTGCTTTGTTATTTGTCTTGAATTTAATAATCGCGGTTGTACATTTGGTTTGTATTATGTTGTGGGATTCCATAGCAAAACGCGATTAGCTATTGACAGGATGAACTTATGGATGAAGCAATAAACATTCGGTGTGTATACTTGCGACAAAAGCTCAATACAAGCGCTCATTGCGTCTCAATTTCACACATACGCTACATGACATACTAATGGTGTATCGCACGACGGATATGAGCATTCTTTCAAGGTGAGCTCATGCTTGCATGAAAAGTTCTTACAACTAATTTCCAGCCATTAGATAACGTATTTCAAATTAATCTGTTAGCAACATCTAAGGTCATCGTAAGAAGTTAGAAATACCCCACATAAATGAATCTCCCGCAGTGATTTTGGTTTTGAGTGTGGCAAGCATTTGTTTTTTTAAACACAGCTGGACTCTTTTACGCGACCAATGTTTAGGGATATGTTTGCATTCACCGAGTCATAAGGATCAATTCAAATCATTTACACGTCTAAAATAGTGTACTTATAACTTAGCATCGCGAGATTACATAGTTAATTACTTTCATAGCCATTTTTGTGGAATCTTGATGAAATTATTAAAAATAACCTATTTTATGAGCGAGTTAGTCATTCTTTTGTTCATTGTGAATGAACTCATGAAAAACAAAAACGACAGAAAAACAAATTACATAATCGTCGTATTTACTGCTTGACCATTTAGAAAAATGTTGTTGTTTAACCAGAAGTTGGCAAGACGGTGAAAACGCAGTACTTTTTTAGACGTAATTTTGTTGTGGACGCCCACGCATACTCATAACTATTTTGAGAACTACGTGCTGAACAATTCAATTCAATTCAATTTCAATGGTCTAAAAAGCATATAGCTTCACAAAAACCATAGAATAAAATGGGAATTACGAATAACATGGGTAGAAAAAACGGGATTTGTTTGCTTACTGAGCAGTTCAGGAATCAAGTAAAAATCCATTGGACAGAAACTGGTTTCAAAGTTAAAAGCTTTTATGGTGTAAAATATATGGGTTCAAAGTTTGGATTGGTCAACATGAAATTGTCCAAATTCGATTTGAATATATCCAAGTTGGGTGAATGTGCAACATTACAAGGTAGGTAGTTCCAGGTAAAGCATACACGTACAGAATAAAAGTACCTTCGACAGTTCAGTCTCGAGTCAGGAATATGTACTGTATAGTCGTGACTCCGGCTGGTTCTGCGTGGTAGTCGCGTGAATAGTTGATTTAGGGGATGGTTGGGGGTATGCATTATATTGAACATAAGTATCAAATCACCTCTAAGACGGCGGTAGCGAAAGTCGAATAGATTGAGACTTGCAATACGATCTTCGTATTGTTTGTGCATTTAAACCGCTACGAGCTTGGTGGTCCGATGATATATTCTCTGGAAGAGGCTAATGTCCTTCTGTAGCCAGGGTGACCAAACCTGAACCGTATACTCAATGGTTGGCCTCAAGTACGTATTAATTATTCGATTAACGGTTTGCTTAGTAAAACTCCCGAACCAGCGTTTTAGCAGTAGCAGTACTCGTGAGGTCTTTTTATAAAGAGCTGTGACTTTATGTGACGGTTTCAAAGTGCTGCTAACCGACACACCCAATTTGTTATTTACGCCTATGGAAACTCAAAACTAATCCAAGAACTACGTGCTGAGCAGACTGGTCACTTCTAGATAACTAGAGTTACATTGTTGTCTGTGGGATTAATTCGTCTTCTCACGTTGTACCTGCGTTATAATGGTTGCAATTTTATGCTGGATAAACGCAAAATGATTCGCAATAGAAATGAATGTTCAAATACAATTTAAACAAAATATTATTTATGGTCAGCATCCATGAGGTTAAAAGATGAGTGAAACTAACACTAAGTCTAAAATGGAGTGGGTAAATAAATGTCTTTTCCATCATTAGCTTTTCGTGTACCCTTCGTTGCCAGAGTAATCACGGGCTTCGTTGATGAACGCATTGCTTTGTATTCCTCGAGGGTATACATCTTGGGTTCTTCTGGCACTTCAGCGTTTTCGTGCGAGTCATCAGCTGCATCAGTTGGCTCAACATTCTCGTTTGCCTCAAGAACCTCTGCACCATTTTCAGCGTGACCGTCCGGAGACTGCTCATTGCTTGGTAGTCCAGACCGTTGACTAAAACAAGTAACAGCTCGTTAGGAAAAGAAAGCTTCAGAATATGAATTTCCGCATACCATAGGACAGGGATAACAAATCATCATATCAGTTGATAACGTACCTTTTAAATTGACCAGATGATTCTCGGTAATCCGTGTATGCAAAACCACGCCCTCTAAAGGGACGGCCGCGTCCACGACCACGACCGCGAAATTCTACTTGTTGACCACTGGAGAAGTTCGATTAAAATATTACTTACCCCTGATGTTGTGTATCGCCTGCAGGATCAGCGACATTGTTCCCCACAGGATAGTTGCCTCTTCCACGACCACGAAAACCCCGATGGTTGAAATCGCCGCGTCGGGTTACAGCTTGATGATTCACATCGGGTTCTGCTTGACGATTTTCTGCCGCTGGAGCCACAGGCAATGTTGTCTTTGTTTGTTTGTTGGCAGCAACTGAAATAAAACATCGGAACAAAGTAGTACCTTTTACTTCCTGAACTTGCTTCAATTCTGTGGGTGCTTCAACTTTCGGTTCACCTTTTGCAACCTTGTCACGTTTCACTTTACTCTGCTGCAGCTTCGATATCAGCAGGTCAGGATCTTCATTGTTTAGGTTGTCATCCAAAAACAAAGAAAATCTGCTTTGAACTTCAACAGAATATTGATAAGCGTGATCAACACCAGCCATTATTGAATGTCAGTCAAGGGCATCCTGAGCGCGTCTAAAAAATGTCACGGAAATGAGTCTAACAAAAGTGTTTATAAATTTTAAGCAGATTCACATAATAAACAGTGAATTTTTTCTTTAGCATAGAATTTCAACTACCGTAAATACCCGCGTATAGGACGATACCATGTATAAGACGCAGTGGATATTTGACCCTAAAAACGATGAAAAAACTGTGTACCTATGTATAGGACGCATCCTAATTTTAGTCCTTAATTTCCATTAATTTTTATAGACAACGGTGAACCTTAAGGTCAATCCACGTGACCCCATACAATCGCTATGATCATCGTTGTGCTGATTGGCTGACTGATTCATCCTGTCATTCATCAGATGTCTGTCTAGATCGAGACATGGACTATGTAGACTATCGTGGAAAGTGCACTTCTCATTCTTGGTCGTCCATTCGATGATTGGATGACATTTTAAGGAAAGTTTCTGCTCCAACAGAGTCAATACACTCCATGAGTGGTTGATATTACATTTTCATGATTTTGAAGATACAGTTCATTATTACCCTTCACGACAAAGGGAGGGACGATGCGGACTATCATGATGATTGCATAACACAACAGGATTGTGCGCTTTGTTGCTAGACAGTGACGACGAGGATAATATTGATAAAATAATTGGACCGGGTTTATAAAATAATGTTTTGATATTAGATAATGTCCTTAATTTTTATAATAAACAGTATCCATGGATATCCGCACCTGGGTGTTTTAGGGCACCTTATGAAGAAAAAATGCGTCTTATACGCGGGATTACGGTAATTTTTATAATAAAAGTATCCATGGATAAGACGCACCTGGGTTTTTAGGGCAACTTATGAAGAAAAAAAGTGCGTCTTATACGCGTGTATTTACGGTATTTGTAAAAATTCACTATTTCAGCAAATTAGTTATGATATATATTATTGAGCCGCTTCATTACAACATTTGCGCGGTACGTTCAACTTGATTGTATTTTCCACGCTCTGCTAAAAATTATTACGCATTTTCGCTATTCTGTGAAATACTGTAAAATATACTAACTATTTTACTACCTTATAAAAAGCTAATCGTCTATTATATTTCGTGCTGATTAATTACGCTTGTGATTAAATCAGTCTATAATCTTGCTGGTACATTATCGTTTCTTATATCTCTCGCCGTAAGATGAGTACAGTTAATGCTTGCCTCAACGGCAATTGCTGCAAAAAAGTGGCCAGGGGCATTGAGTGCACAGCGTGCAAGCGTTGGGCTCACCCTAGCTGCTCTGGTATACATAAATCTCACTATGGGATTTATGCAAAGTACCGCTGGTTACAGTGGTATTGCAGCTCCTGCTGCTTTTGTTATTGTAAAGCCTCAAAATAGTGAAATTTCGCCTAGCACGTCTAAAGTCGTACCCACTCAAACATATGCATCTGTTTTGAGCGCAAACCTGAGCCCGGGGACAACTGCAGTCAAGGCGGAAGTTGACAAAGTTAACCAGTTACACCATCCTCCCAAGGAGGCCAATGTACGGAGAACTTTGAAAAAACGTGCGAATAAAAAAACTAGATTAGCTGCAGCCGAGGGGAAAGTCGAACAGGTTAGCCAGGTAACCCGTCCACCCAGGCATGCTGCCACTCCCAAGGTGGCCAATGTAGCTGGCACCTCCAAGAAGCGTACTAAGGCCTGTAAGGTTAGTACACGAAAACGGCAACATTCAATTGATGCCGGTTCGCCTATGCTGGAGCAAATTATTCAGAAATTAAATGGTTTGCGTCAGCAAATCGAATCACTGCACAGCAATTCCTCTGCTCCGAAATCTAGAACTAGAAATGTACTAGTTTTTAATCGAGCGGAACCATATATTAAGGAATCTAAGTCTCGCAGAGATCGTGATCGTAGGTGTATAAACGATCTTCTCCGAATGGTGGATATGAAGCCTTCTTCTTCCACAGTGCGAATCCACCGAGTAGGAAGATGGAGGTTGGGTAACTGCCCTCGACCAATCCTTGTTGAATTTAATTATCAGGCGGATCGGGATGCATTCCTGGCTAGGGCTGAGTATATCGCAAACTCAACGCTAGATAAACTTCAGGTGAAGCCCGACAACCCTCCGTCCCGGATTCGGCAAAATGATTCTGATTCCAATAGGAGAAACTTAGAAATGAGAACATCGATCATTCTTAACCCGGATGCAGCGCAAAACGCTATTCAGTCACAGACGGGCATACCGAACAGCACTTTGCCACTAGTCTTGTTATTGCGCTTTCTGAGACCTGGCTGTCTGCGATTGATGAGGTGCCGGTAAACATCAGTGAACAGTATCTCGTCATAAGATGCGATAGGCCGGTCGATAGGAGAGGCGTTGGCGTTGCACTGCTATTGGAGTATGGTTTGCACAACATGGGTACAGGGATATCTCTAGCCATTGAAAACGTCCAAGTTGTTACGAGTATCCTGACTTGCTACAAGTCATCGCTCGCAATTGCTTGTGTCTACGTCACTCCCAGTGCATCCATACAGGAGTTTACACAGCTTATTGAGACACTCGACGGTTTGTTTCACTCAGCTCACAGTGTACTTATCTTGGGTGATTTCAACCCCCCAGACATAGATTGGCCTGTCCCCACTGGTCTAGTCACCCAGCAATCTGACACCTTTCTCGAATGGCTCCATAATCATGCGCTGCACCAGCATGTCAATGATCCTACAAGGTTTCGCCATGGATGCACTCCATCCACTCTTGACTTGGTATTGTCGTCCCAGCTAGAAGCCATAAGTCATTTAAAGTACCTACCGCCGCTCGGCAAAAGTGATCACGTAATGATAAGCGTCGAAGCGATATTGCGTTTTCGCAAACCTTTCTCTCGTCTTAGACGCAATTTTAGGCGTGTAGACTGGGGTTTACTCTTGCAGTCTTCAAAATCTCCCCTTCAGTTATCTAGCGATTCAAATGTGAATGAAAACTGGGATATAATTTCTAAGTATCTAAACGAGTTACAAGACAAGCACGCTCCGCTGCAGTGTGTGAGAAGGCATCGGAGGCCACCCTGGTGGTCTCCTCGAGTCCGTAGGTCTACCCGTAAACGGGATCGTCTATGGCGGCAATATAAGCTATCCCTTACTTCTGGTTCTTGGGCCCGCTACAAAACCGCTCGGAATGCCTGTGTTAAATTACAACGTGTGCTCAAACAGCATTTTGAGTTATCTCTAGCTAGGGATGCTAAATCCAACCCGAAAAGGTTTTATAGCTACGCACAGTCAAAAGGAAAAACTAGGAAAAACATAGGGGATTTGAAACTGGAGGACGGAAAAGTTGCCGATACCGACCTGTCTAAGGCGACTGCCTTCTCAGGGTTTTTCAGTAGCGTTCAACGACGGGATAATTCTTCAAAAGCACCGTCAGGTCTGCTTACCCTGGCACCTGGTGTCCATGTATTAGATGAGTTGTCCTTCAATGAGGCAGAGGTGTTTGACGCACTTATCCATGTTCGGGTCAACAAATCTGAGGGACCGGACGGCATCTACTCAATTATGCTTAAAAATCTTGCCTCAGTGCTTGCTGAACCGTTTTGGCAGCTCTTTAATTCATGCCTGCAACTAGGAGTTGTTCCCAGTAAGTTGAGGGAAGCCATAGTCGTGCCAATACACGAAGGTGGTTGCAGGTTAATTGTTGGTAACTATAGACCTGTCAGCCTGACCAGCACCGTCTCGAAAGTAATGGAAAAACTGCTGCGTGGTAGAATCTGTCAGCATCTTTGTCGGCATTCTCTGTTGAGTGTAACTCAGCATGGATTTCTTAAGGGTAGATCCTGTCTGACTAACCTCCTTAGCTTTCTCAATACTGCCACTAAAAGGATGGATGAAGGGAAGCCTGTCGAAGCCCTTTACCTAGACTTCAGTAAGGCTTTCGATTCCGTAAATCACCGCCTTCTAGAGATTAAGCTAGCAGCCAAAGGCATACGGGGTAGTCTACTTGCTTGGATAAAGGCTTTCCTTACAGGTAGGACATTCCGAGTGAGAGTAGGATGTACGCTGTCGAATCAAACCGACGTGATCAGTGGTGTACCCCAAGGTTCGGTACTTGGCCCTCTTCTATTCCTGATTTTCATGGATGACTTGTCCTCTGAATTAAAGTGCCCATGCTTCATTTTCGCGGATGATGTGAAATTCATCGGATCAACGGATGAAGAGACCTTGATGCACGACCTTGAGCGGGTCATAAACTGGTCATACCAGTGGGATCTCCCAATGAACCTAAATAAGAGCCAACTCTTGTCAACACTGGTTGATAAGATTTCGATCCAGGTGGCGGGGAATTCCCTCAGTGTTAACGCCACACAGTGTGTTAAGGATTTGGGTGTACTGGTTAGGGCTGACTTCAAATGGGAGGATCAATGTGCCGCTGCGGCTCAGCGTGCACGCAAGGTACTTTTTCAGCTGAAATCAGTGCTATCGAGCAGAAGACCCGATGTATTCCTGCCTCTGTACAAGGCATTAGTTCGACCGCATCTTGAATACTGTGTTCAGGCGTGGTGTCCTCACTAGAAAAAGGACATCCTTCGACTTGAAAGTGTACAGCGCCTCGCAACTCGCATGATTGAAGGTCAGCGAGGGAAACTGTACGCTGTGCGCCTAATGTCTCTCGATCTTTTCTCCCTTAGGCGCCGTCGTTTAAGAGGTGACTTAATAGAAACCTTTAAGATCTTGAAGGGTTTGAGTGGCGTGCAAATGAACGACTTCTTTACCTTAAGTCCCAAGCTGGGCACCCGGGGCCACTCACTTAAAATTGCTAAGAAACGATGTCGGCTAGACTCCAGGAAACACTTTTTCAGCCTTAGGGTTGTTAACTTCTGGAACATTCTCCCAGAAGAACTTATATCCTGCAGTACCGTGTCTAGTTTTAAGCAGGGGTTGGACCGCAACTGGGGTAAGTTGTTTCCTGAATCCTCGCCTTAATTGCTTTACAAGCTTAGGTTTTTCATTTTTTAGCGTTATCCCGTAAATATACTGAGGGCTAGAGTTCTGTGTGTTTTTTAATTTTTATTATACACAATGCTACTTCAGCTAACCTCTCACCGTGCTGGTGAAGAGAAACTGCTTTTTCTTTTTCCAGCATCGGCTATAACGCGGTGCTTCCTAAGTTCAACCCGGATAATCTCTTGGCTTCGCGATCGGCGAAGATTTCAAACAGACAAAAAGAATATACGTTTTAGCAGTGGTGGGTGCTTCTCTGCAGCTTTCCATCGAAAGAAATTCTGGACGCTCGATTGGCTTGTTAGCCACATACTGTCGTGTGCAAACTAAACTGAACTGAACTAAACTCACACGTAAGAGATATTAACTCTATTTTTATTCACATGCAAATGTTTTCTCATTACTATCTAACTGAAATTCATTTTTTTTCTTTCCGAAATTATTTTTTTCTAAATTTCAAGTGGAAAATTATATTTGTACAAAGCCGCAACATATAATCCTTTCTCGTTTGTTAGTTATAGTCTTTATTATGCCAAGTAAACTAGTACGACCATTTAAGAAAGTAAGAAATAAATATCATAATAGCGTGGTGCTAACATCCCCTTCATTTACACATCACCACACTTTTCTTGCTGTCTTCGTCAAATGAAGACCGCGAGTCCAAATAATGAGTTATATGACGAAGCATTACATAATTAATGTTATACACTATGCACAATTTGTATATTTTTAAGGGTTATCACTGTTCCATATCAAAATTAAGAAAAATGAATAAGTGTATGTCACGTTTTACGAATATCTTTGATTTTCTACATTTCTAAATTTGTCCCATGAATCGAGGATGAATTTCGGTCAAATTAGTATATGAACACAAAAACATCGATGATGGTTTTCTTGAGAAACGATTGTTTATATAATCATGAGGTTTGATTCATATTTAAATGAAGAAAACCATAGAATGCCAATACGTTTTGCATTTCTACTTTTGAACTTTTTTAGAATTTATTACTAATAATTGAAAAATATATTACTTACTATCTGAATGGTTTGGCCTTGGCGCTCGGTATTATGTAGAATCAATTTTTGGCTTGGTAACGGTCCACCAGTCTCTTTGCATACCAACGTTGTGGGATCCTCCGCGATAGCAACTTCGTCGAGACTTGCATCAGTGAGAACGAAAGGCCTCGGTACTAAAGTTTTGATATACGCATTTTGAATGGCCCAACCGTTTTCGTTTGAATAGTTGCATTGCACCATTGCGGAATATCCCATATTTAAGTTGCCCACCAATAGTGTCTATCCCAAAAATTGTTGAATATGTGTCGGGGGTTTTGAAAAAAAATGAATGAATATATATGTATTATATTTAAAGTAATATTGTATTTTTCGCTTATATTGCATGGTGTATATGCTCATCTAAGAAATAAGCATATGAGAACGTTTAATTCTGATTATAAAAATATGGTAATTCGAGTAAAATAACATAGCATGATTTAAAAGAAAAACAATTTTTTCAAACATTCAATCACACGCATATGCAGTAGGTTGTTCTGAGAACTTTGTATCCAATACTCAGGCAAGCAGGGCATTTCGTAATTTGGTTCACGACTGGTGTCAGAATGGACTATCTCTGTCATTCAAATATAGAGCCACACTTTAAGGTGTATTATTCTGTTTGCGAAAGTTCGACCATGCGTGAATAGCACATTAAGCTTCTCGCAATTTTTGAAAAGCGATATCACCGCAGAATTTTGGTGAGTTAGCATTCACAATGATGCTCATCGAAAAAATACTTTTAGTTAATGTAGAGAAGCATATCAACACCGAAAAATCACCACGCTATTTAAGAATAAAGGTAAGAGAGTTGACTGCAACAATTATAGAGGAATCTCCTTTCTGAATTTCTTACCCAAATGGTTAACTAAATTCTTACAGATCCGGCTACACACTTTAGCTTATTGAATTTACTCCGAATCTCAATGTGGCTTTGCAGAGGAAGGTCAACCGTTCGCATGATCTCCTACCTGTGACAACTTGAGGAAAATTAGCGGGAAAAACGAATGATATTATACGCTGTTTTTATCGATTTAACGAAGGCATTCGACTACGTCAGCAAACGGGGTCTTTAGAAAATGCTTGATCTTATAGGCTGCCCCCAAGACTGCTCAACTTCGTTATTTCAATCGACTCATGGAGGAAATGCTCAGTCCATTTTATGGGTTTAGTTCAGAAGACTTTGAAATTCTCTAGAGGTTCAAAACAAGGGAGTTTTCTTGCGCTCACGGTGCTCTGAATTTTCCATACTCTGCTTCCGAAGCACGCCTTAAGGAAGAGAACAATAGGCACGCGAAGTGATGGTATGTTTATCAACCTGAAACGGTTGAGGGCAAAATATAATTCACGGTATGTACAAATCCATGACCTGCTGATTGATGTCAATGAGGCCGTTATGTCTCACTCCCAAGTGCCTTTCTAATCGATAATGAGCTGTTTTCGTCGGCAAGCAAAGACTTTGGGCTAAACATCAGCATAGGTAAGGGATTGTATTGCATCCAATCATCACTGTTGAAAACTGTCAAATTGAACCAGTACATCCCTTCACATTAGGTGGTTTAACCATTATAGATAATCTTTCGCTAGACACGGAGATTGATAAGCTGATTGCAAGAGCAGCTCTTATTTGTTTCGATTAAACTCTCGATTTTGGGGTATCCGCATGTTGGCTGTGAAGAAAACGTGGTTTATAATAAATGCTTTACTGTATGGCAGTAAAACCTGGACCGCCCAAGCAGGACACGAACGAAAGCTGTATGCTTTCCAACTACGAAGCATCCTTCGTATCTTGAACATATCGTGGATGGACAGAGTGATTAATGATGAAGTGCTTTTAATAGCTGGTCTACAGAGCATGTTCACCCTACTACGATAGCGCCGCATGCGGTGTCCTGGCCATGTCAATAGAATAGAAAATGGTCGTGTTCCGAAAGATCTACTCTATGGTGAGTTGCAATCAGGTAGTGGACCATTGGGCAAACCGCATATGCGTTACAAAGAGGTTTGCTAAATTTATATGAAATATCTTGGCAATGTGCCGCGATTTAAGTAAACGTTGCTCTTGACCCCTCACATTGGAGGCAATGTGTAATATGTTATCCACCAGCTGGGGAGGAGACGATACAGCTTTCTACTGTTGTACGCAGATCTCGCCGCCAGGGTGCAAATGACCCCAACGTCTGAGTTCTGCCTATCGTTGCAAGCGCTACAAGATAGATTGTTCCTCCAGCATCGGAATGTTTGTTCATTCGAGAGTTTATAGAACATGTAAATTCATGCGATTGTGATGTATGTCGAAGATCGACATCGACCGAAGTAGGGCCAGAACAATGTAAAACTTAAACTCGTGAACCAGCATAATAATGATATATAAATATCATTTGAAATTAAATATGAATTGCTTGTACTATTTAAATATTTACTACAGCATAATGATAAAAACAAATTTGAAGATAATTAAATAAATGGTGAATGTTAAACGAAATTAATATATTGGTAATCAATCACTCACATTATCCTTCGTTAGTTGTAAATTTTCATCGTTCATAGAAAGCTTTTCACCGTTTTTTAGCCAGCTAACGGTGCCTGTAGGGACGGTTCGTACTTCATCGATGTAACAATTAATCGATGCCTTATGATCCATAAGAACTTCAGTATTCGAAGGAATTGTAAGAATTGCTGGCTTGCCTGCATTACGGTAAAACGATATTTAGGCAAACTGCTAATCTATTTGAAAGATAAATAACTCCCGATTGCATTTAACATTCTGTATTGGTATCAATGTGGTTGAAAATTGAACACAAACAACAGGTCTGAAAATATCCGATCGCCGTTATTCGACTAAATTGAACAGTTTTTATAAATATAATCCACAACTTTGAATAGAAAACATAATCATAGTTTTTGTGCAGCCGATATGGAATGATATTTGCAGAAATACGCTTACTAAAATACGCCAGAATGTTTTAGATAATAACTGCACGTCTTCGAAGTAGCGTATTACTATTGTGTACTAAGCTATGAGTCAGAATTTGAAGCTACGAAAGAGCATCACCATACCATAACCACCGAGTTAGCGAGTACTATTCACCACTAAGAAGGATTGACATAGAATTCTAGTCTAGATTTGGAATGTTTCGTTATTCAACGCTTGCGAGTGGCGTTTGACCTCAAAAATGTAATAAGCCAAGGTATTGAAAACAAATTATCGCTGAGGCGGTTGAAATAAAAAGTTTTCGTTAGAATGTTTTCACCTATATTTCTGGATTAAAATTCCCACAATATGCAGCCCACGAACATTTAGACACATGAAACATTGTGCGTGCACTGATTAGCCATACAGGTAAATACGCCACCCGACTTTGATGAAAACCATCTACAATCCATATCATTATTATTTTTTTACAAAATGTGATTGAGTGCGTCACTTGAATTTTTAATAGCTAGTCTATCTTAACAAGCTCAGTGCATATAATGGTTTCGGAACTATCTAAAAATATTTGCATTTGTCTTGCTTAATCCCATATCCGCCTTATTCCTTTTCATGAAAATATTTTGGTCTAAAACGCTTCTATGTCAAAACTCGATAGTCTGAAATAAACATATTGTTCAAACTTGAAAGCGATTTAATTTTTCGATGAATTTTGCAATGTGTCGTTTTTGATAATCATACAGTTATCTATCGAAGCGCATTGCGAAAATAACATTTGTGTTTTGAAAGTAATATTTTGCTTAAAAACTATTTAAAATTAATTGGATGCAAAGTAAAATAACATTTGACAACTCACTTTGTACATTTAAAATGTAATAGTCTGAATTTTTCTGTACTTTACCGAGTGGGTGCGGTGATTCACATCTATATGATCCAGCATGCTGTGGTTGGATGTTGCTGATATGCAAAGCAGCTCCTTTTTGTTCTAAAGTTATTCCGGGCAATCGAGCCTGAAGTTAGAAGAAAAATCTCACATCTATCGTCCGAAATACATTTTGTGATTAGCAGAATTACCGTCGAAAACGTTTGTGCAAAATTCAATGCTAGCGGATACAGTAGCATAGCCTTAATGTAATAGAGCTGATTTAATCGCGCGAATGAATTGTTATACGATAATCCATTAAATTGTCTGTTTCACAACATTGACATTTTTATCATTTATTTTAATTTCTAACCAAATTCTGTTTATTAATATTGTGTAAGATGCTTGAAGTGTTCACTGTATAATCAATGCGATAAAGTTGATACTGAATTATTGCAAATCTTACTTGTTCAATCGCGACCGTTTTGGCCTTATCTTCTACGGAGGTAAACGTCCATTTGTACGTAGGCAAAGGATTTCCGAGCGATACGCAAATCAAAATTATGGATTCCCCGACCAACAGTTTGTTGGTTCTTCTTGGAGTATAAATATTTTCTAAAATACGGGACAACTAAACTTTCAAATTGCAAGTATTCAAATGAATACCACAGCTATATAACTGGTGATTAGTGATCAGAAATATCATAATATATTATTGTAAACATTATATTCAATAACCCAGCATGACATAAAACTGTGGAAAAATATTACAATTTGTTCAATCAATAAAAGTTATATAACACTGATTCATCGTTATTCGGCTAGCAAATTGTAAACCTTCACAAAATAATGATTTGCTAAGTGAATGTTATAGACCATATGACTATAAAATAGTACAACCGTTACCATATATTACGACTCATTTTTACGTGACAATTATTTAACTGAATTTGTGGAATGTCTTAAGGCGATATCGATCATTAAATTAACATGAATCAACGAGCAAATAACTAGGAAACTTAAAATTATCGCGCTCAGAGTGATTTGATTATGGTATTATGAACATTCCATGCAACGCTAACTGCGACATATCGATTAAAAATATGCGATAATTGAGTTGACCAACTTGTGATACAAATGATTTTCAGTATGCACCATGAATATTCTACATCTCACTTAAAAAAGAGCCATAAGATCTACTGTTATCATCATCATCATCATCATTAACAGAGACATCATTTTAGCGGGAGCATTTACCGGTTGCTCAAATGCTAATTAATCGCAAAATATTTCAATCATAAAAGATGTCGGTCGGCGCGACGTAAATAGCTTCGGATTCTATGAAACTTGAGCACAGAAAACGTGGATGGGTGTGTACACCTTGTATAGAATCAAGTTTCGTGAACGAGTAGAAAAACGTCAGCACGACAATTTCCTTGATGCTTTCACTGACATGCATCACCGTTATATTTTCACATGGATAAGGGATCTCCGATCATAATTATCAATCATCACTTTATGCACATGAATGTGTGGTTGTCTTTAAACCAATAAAGTTTACTCATGGAGACATTTTCCATGATTAGAGAAACCTACAAGTCAGTGGATGTTGAGTATAAGTGTTTAACTTTCTTTTGAACATAAGAGCACACCTGCCAAAAAACTGAATTGAATATGTACGTGTGCATGCCTGAACAATACGTATTCATTCGTTCAAAATGTATTTATTACGTTAGGTATGTGGAATTATGATCAATCGTTGAGATCTTCCACAATCTATTCAAACTTTTCTGTGGTTAATTGGAGTGCGGGGCCTGAGAATTAACCTTACTGACGTGAACATTATTGTCAAGTATCATAAAGATCGTTTAAAGTAAAACCAGAAGATGTGCTCTGCATTCCCGTCGGATTCATCTCGTTATCAAACGTTGTTATTATTCCAAACGCCGTGTTTTAAATCGCTCTATATTCTGCCGAACCTTATTAATCGAAATCGAAATTGTGAAAAAGGCCCTATGATTGAATAACCATATTGGCATTTATTCCATCACACATATATACGACTAGTTTCGCGTTGTTTGAACATTTTAAGTAGTGCGGATCACGATCTACATGCATCTTATTAGTGTATAATTAGTTAACATATTCTAAAATGTTTAGCCAAAGTTGGATAAGTTTGGAACGACAAATATGCTCCAACAAAAGTTTCAAATTTATTTTTGTTACAATTGAAATCTACGTACTTGCCACACAATTTTTTATTCATAACGCACAGCGAATGTTATAATAGAAAGCAAATTACTCGAGTTATCGGAACCAGGAGCTGAGTCCAAATATGTTGAGAACTGGGTCGAATCCAGTTCCTATTATTTATTAATGATCAACGTTAACTATTACGATAAACAAATTTTGTCATTGCCAATGAATTAAAAAATAAATGAATTAGCACTGTTGTAATAATATTCTAGTTTCACGAACTGACCTGTATAAGCTGATAGTTCAACCGATACAAAACAAGCTCTCTTGGAATTTCCTTAAGCGCAACCTCTGACAACTAGAAAGACAATTTAGGTTTATATACGCAATAGCCTGTCATGCGCTATCGCGGAATACATGTGTATGTAGGTTTGCTATAATTTGAAGCACTGTTCACACTTCGGAGCAGTCTTTATCCATGGAAGCAGCAGAATCGGCTTACTCTAAGTAATTAACAGACGTTTCTTGCCAAACTCCAAATTAGGTTTCTTTGTTAGGGCATTACATAGTGTAATCACATTACATCCTGGTAATAATAATACTGAATTTAGACTTGCTGATTGGAGAGACAGCTTTACTTTTCAGAATACATGTTTCAATTGTGTCTGTAACAGAATATGATAAGGACTTACGGTCTATTTTCAGCGTAGTCTTGTTCGCGATGGCTGTTCCAAATGGACCCGTCACACTGCATACATAATCACCTTCTTCCAACGGCTTATTTCCAGGACATGTGTAGACATACGTATTAGTCCCTGATGGATGCGTTTGAGGTGGAACGGAATTCGGAATAAATGGCAAATTATTCAGTTGAATCCAACCTTGTGTAAGTGAACTGCACTAGCGCACTAGCGGCAAAAGAAATATGAAAGCTCTTGGCATTGATTTGGCGAGTTGGGAAGAACTTGTTCTTGACCGCTCACATTAGAGGCTTTGTGTAGAGCCTCGTCTGCAAGCTGGGGATGAGCAGATACAGCTGTTGGCTGCTGAACGCAAATCACGCCGCCGGCTTGCAACTGATGCAATACAATCGAGTTCTGACTATCGTTGCCAGCGCTACAGGAGACATTATTCCTCCCGAATCGGACTGTTTAGTCATTCAAAAAGCTGTAGAACATGAAAATTCATGCGATTGTGATGTACATCCATGGTCGACATCGACCGAAGGAGGCCAACAACAACAATTGGCTTATGTTTTTAAACGAATCCATTTGAAAACCTTGTCATAACGACGAGTGATTAGGGTAATACATCCGTTTTCGCCCTCGATAGTATGATCCGACAAATAAAGAATGTGCCAACCAAAATAGGAAAATCTCTTCTTTCTCGAATCACCAATACTTCCATGCAAGAGTTGATCGAGATTTAAAGATGCGATATCCTAAAATAGAGATAATTAGGTCCATCAGTATCAAATCTTTGTAAAATAAAAGCCGTTTTGGTCTTACTATTATTTTTTGCCAAATTTCACGTTTATCGAACAACAGAACAGGACGAGGTTTATCCAATCCATGAGGTGTGTTCGCAGAGTCATTCATTTGATTTTTTTAAATTCCCCATCCAAACTTTGTGTAACAAGCATAACAATGTTTCAGTGTTTGATACAACTGAATGGTCAGTCGTTCAGACAAGAATGCACGTAAGAAATAAAAGGGTTTAAAATACCAAGAATTCTTGCCAGCCGGTAGCGCAATTCCATGATAAATCGGGCAATAAGAATTTCACAAACCAGCTTTTTAATCTATGTATTACATTCCGGCGTTGTTGTTGTGGTTGGTCTTCTCCGGTTGACATTGGTCATGGAAGTACATCACAAGGGCATGATAGTTTCATGTTCGACAGCGTTTCGGATGACTAAACAGTCAGCATCGGGAGAAAATTCTCTCCTACAGAGACCGTCAGTAATCGGTAGAACGATGGTTGCACGCTAACGGCGTGAGCTTTGATTAACAGCGAAGAGCAGTAGCTACTCTACCCTGGCATGGTGATGACTCATAGCATAGTTCCTCCAAAGTGAGCAAGTTGTTTGCAACTTGTACGGTCAATGTCAGGAGCTTTCATGTCACTATTACAAACGACCTTGTAACGCAAGCACGATCTGCCCAACGGTCGACATCGTAATTTCAATTCACCATAGTGTTGCCGTTGGTTGATGTCGACCTTGGATGTACATTACAATCGCATGATTTTTTTCATGCTCCGCAGCTTTTCGAACGACTAAACAGTCCGATTCGGGATGGTAGGCAGAACTCGGTAGATAAGCGCCAGTCGCACGCCGGTGGCGTGATCTGCGTTCAGCAGCATCATCATCATCAAAGACAGCAATACACCGGTAGCACGTACCGAATGCTAAACTGCCATACAACCATGAAAAAGTAAAATCCTAAAAGATGGGAAGGGTGGGACTTAAATTGCTACGGCTTCTATAGAAGAGTAAGCACAAACAAACTGGGAAGAGGTGCCTACACCTCGAATGGAACATGCATTCAAACAAGTTTCGTGAACGAGTAGAGCAACATCAGCACGGCAGCTTCCTTGCGGCTTTCACTGTCATGCATCATAACAAGCTTTTCTCGTCACTCCGCTTGACAACATACAAGGTTATGCAAACACTCCAAGAAGATGCTTAGTGCAAGACCGCCATTGAACACGGTTTCGGGACATATCCTGAAGCGTAACTAACCATTGCGATATATGATCGCGGGGACACCAGCCTGGAAGACGCGCTGCGCCTACTTTGGAAAGGTTACTAGTAAGAATTTTTAGCTGCCTATGCCATGTGACGGTTTGGCCACCCCGAGATTTACGCCAATCAGGATGTGGCGTCGCAAAAAGAATCTGTTTCGGAAGTCGGTGGTCCGGCATCCGTAAAACGTGACCCAACCAGCGTAACCTATGCAGGTTGATCTGCTTCTCTATATCGACATTACTACCAAACAACTTATTTCGGAGAGCATCGGTGCGCATACGATTGTAACAGCTAACTCCTAGAATGCTGCGGAGACACCGGTTGTCAAATACTTGGAGACGCTGAATGTGTTCTTTACGTAAGGTCCAGGTTTCGCACCCATACAGTAACACAGCCCGAACTGTCGCTTTATAGACTCTACCCTTGAGTAGCAGAGACAGTCCTTTCTGACGCCAGAGGTGACCTAGGTTGCGGAATGCTACGGTCGCTTTAGAAATGCGTGCGAGACCTCGTTATCTAACGATGCAGAATTATTGATACAACTACCGAGATACGTAAAACGATCCACAATTTCAAGCGCCTGATTGTCAAGTAATAAAGCCTTGTTCGATAAGTCGATGTCCTGCAGAAGAACACTGCACTTAGAGGGCGCAAAACGCATTCCAAATGCGGGCACAATACTAGATAGCTTGTTCAGTATCGCCTGTGCATCTGTGTATGAGTCGAAGAGCAGAACTATGTCATCAGCATAATCCAAGTCGAGAAGCTTGACGCCTGGCATTATGTGAACTCCGAAGGATGGAGCACCGTCGCTGCATAATTCCATGATAGCATCAATTACGAAATTGAACAAAAACGGAGAAATCGGACATCCTTGTCGGACGCCACTTGTAGTGTTGAATTTGGGAGAAAGTTCGTTGTAAACCTTGACGCATCCGGATGTATGAGCATAAAGTGCGCGTAGTATGTTGACATACTTATGCGGAACGCCTTTGCACAGCAAGGTGTTAAACAGGACATTTCGATCGACTGAATCAAATGCTCCTTTGAAGTCTAAAAAGATGGCTATTGTCGGCTGTCGGTAGGTGCGCCTCCCCATAGTGTAGATCATTTGGAATACAAACATGTCATACATCCATTCCGTGCACATCACCAACCGGTTCTGTCGTATTATTCATAGATTTATTCATAGATTATATGCAGGTAAAAAGCTATGCTTTACAAGACCCACAAAAATGTACATCGGGTCGGATGGTAAAAAAATATCAAAATATTGTTAGATTATTGTCAGACATAAAAAACATACTTTTCCATGGGATATCTAGTGATTTGTTGAAAACTTCAACAGTTCCAGATTGTACCACATGAGTAGGTAAACTGTTCCACAGTTGCACATTGCGAACGGAAAATGCATATTTGCGGCAGTTCAACCTGCTATGCTGTTGGTAAAGTTTTATTTGGTGACCTCGCAGATGTGTGTTATGGGAAAGATGAAACAAATGACCGCAAGGATGATTTGTTTGATTAAGCACTGTCCAAATGAATATTAGTGCTCCTCGTTCCCGTCTGTATTCAGCCGAATGCAAATTCAATAATTTAAGTCGCGTTTCGTATGGATAATTTGATAGTCCCAGGAAGAGTTTTGTCGCTCTGTGCTGTGGAGTTTCTAATAGCAGAATATCTTTTTTCAACCAAGGATTCCATGCCGGTATAGCATATTCAACATGAGGACGGATGTACGTTGAAATCAATTTGCAGGCAATATTGGGGTCAAACGAACCTAGGACTCTTTTAAGGAGACCCAAGTTGTTTTCAGCTTTGCAGGCAGCCAGTCGACATTGCATTGAGTTTCAGGTTGAACACACACCGTCGATCACTGCATTAGCCATTCAAATCTATATCTTAAGCATTTGAATGAAGAGCATTCTGTGATCATGTATTTAAACGCCGTGGTTTTTCATTAGAAATTTGATTAATAGCGGTTCCGAAGTACCACGGTACGGTCCTTCTTGAACAGAAATGTTACACGCGGGTACAGGCTACATATTTAAACAATGTTTCTGGTCAGTAGACAATGAAATCCTATTAGACGCATTCAGAACGATACCGATGTTACACAAGTGGTCTGCGAATGGCGGAAATCGCCTAATAGTGGAAGAGGACTTGATAGTTTTAAAAAAATTGAGTGTTCTACACTTTTCAGTCAATCCATGCAGAAAACAAGTCAATCATTGAAGACGCACCGACGTCGTCTACACCAGTAAGCATAAATAACGGAGCAAGCGAAACTGCGGTCAAAGCACATGTGGTTAATAAATTCTCCCAAAAGCTTTATGGGATTGCTAGAAGCGTCTACCAAACATAGGTTAGACATTTTTAAATGTGACCAGTTTTCCAACACTCAGAATTACCGATTTTCTGGCTGGAGTGCACTAGGCGCATTGCAAAATGAAACCTTTGGAGAATCATTTTCAAAATCCGACACAGTGTAGAACATTCTATGCAGGTGAACAAGTCCAATATTTCGAACGCCAACCTCATGAAAAAACGTTCTTGCGCAAGTCTCTGAACTTTCGTAGCTTGGAAATACATATCTCGCACGATATTGAAAACATCCCGAGCATAGTCGGTACATCATCAAGGAAAATATTTAATATCCGTTCAGCTGGAATTGATAGCACGTATTCTAATATTGTGTGTGTACCATATCATACGAGGTAGAATTTCCGGTTTACAGACACTTAATCCCCAGTTGATAACTTCTGACGAATGCAGAATACATTTAAATGAATTTATTTAGCAGGAGAGATATGCAATTGATTTTAAGAATGTCAATCTTTCCGTAGTTGAGTAATCACTGAATTGCTTGAGATGTCTTGGCGCATATATCAGCATACTTCTTTTTCTGTTTGATATGAAGCCTAGCACTTGCTTGAAGAACTGAGGCCGTATGCTGTCGGCAATCCTTTCGCAAACCATTAAGAAATGTCCACATGGTGGGATGTTGGAACATCAAACATGTCGTCACTTGGAAGGAACGAAAGAGTGCATGTTGGGTCTTTCCATCTTATACTGTTTTGATGACTGTTGAGTGTCCGCAAGATAGCACATTTTTGGGGTAATGTCATTAGAATGCCTAATCACAGACCGAATGTGACCGACGTCCGTGATGCAGAGGGGGTTACATTAATTTCTAACATTTTTTCCTTCATTTTAGTCACCACATTCTTCGCCAAAACTTTTTCTTTGTTGCACGAAGTGCGAAATTACGTACGATATCATCGTTAGATGTAACTAATCTCGCTCTACACTTGTGTGTGACAAACTTACTACATCTCCAATTAATATTGCCATTATTTGATAGTTTCTCGAGCCAAAACTCGTTTCCCATGTAAATTAATGTCCTTCGACCTTTGCTACGTGTACCATATTGAAGAGTCATTGCACAAATTTTAAATATCTTCTTATCTGAAAAATTATCTTCAATACCTTCCCTGGGGATTAAATGTCGGGGATTAAGTGTCTGACGATTAAGTAAACGGCCACCAGAATTTCCCTTGACTGATCTGTTCAAAATAATGGCAAAACGATTGCAAGTGGAAGCAGCAACTATACAAATTAATTATTGATTCATAGCTCTAATGTGTGGTTGTAATCGCTTCAAGCTGTTGCTCTGCGAAACCACTTCAAACGTGACCTCATATACATATCCTCTGATTGTGTACGGCACTTTGCCTGGATCAGGCTTGTGCCTTCATACCATCAATATCCAAAGTGATTCAAAGTGATTCAAAGTTGTAATGGTCTAAAAAGCATTTAGCTTAACAATAACCATAGGATGGAGTTATGAGGTATATACAATAAAAAAGAAGAAGAACAGGGAAACTCATGTAGTGTAAATCGTATCAAAGTTTGGGTTGTCTCTCGAGTATTTGTCCAAATTAGCTTTAAAAATATCCAGGTTGGCTGAGTGTGTAACAGTGGAGGGGAGGGTGTTCCATGTGAAACTTACACGTACAGCATACGAATATCTTCGACACTTCAGTCTTGAAGTGGGAATAAGCACTGTAAGTTCATGTTTCCGACTGAAACGGGGTGGCGCGCGTGTGAAAAGTTTGGACAAGGGATGGTTAGGGACGTGCATTATGTTGTACATTAGTATGAGGTCACCTCTTAGTCGACAACAACGAAATTCTAAAAGATTGAGACTTCTCAAACTTTCTTCATATGGTTTAGAAGCTAGTCCGGGTACAAGCTTTGCGGTTCGGTGGTAAATACGCTGCAGAAGATTGATGTCTTTCTGAACCCAGGGTGACCAAGCCTGAACAGCGTACTCCATCGCTGGTCTCAGATAGGTTTTCATGATACGGGGCACCGACTGATTGGAGAATCTGCCGAGAATTCGTCTCAATAACGCCAATACTTGTGACGCCTTTTTGTAAGCCGCTTTGCACTGCAATGAAGTCTTCAGACTTGAACTGGTCCAAACACCTGTTCAAACGTCATTCGAAGTGATGTGTTGCTCACTTACCCCGAAATTACACTCCACTACCGGTTTCTGGTTGTTTGCCGTCATCAGGTGGAGACAGTAAGATCACGTTCAGTTAGCCTTGAAACAGTGGATTAATGGTAAACAAGGTTATACTTGTATACCAACTGTTATATAGGGTTCGTACAACGAACCACGATGTTGAGACACAGAATGACAAAGTGATTCTTGGCCAAGCACTCAAGTCGTTTATGGATGACCAAAGCAATGTGTTGCTCACATCCACCGAAATTACACTCCACTACCGGATTCTGGCTGTTCGAACGTCATTTGTCTTCTTTACAGAGGTTTCGAGGGAAATCGATCAAGCAATGAACACGTGACCTCCGTGTAAGATACCCATTGGATGATTGCGTCCTTGAGATCAACTCGTGCAACGTGAATCGCGTTCACCCACGAATCCCACAACATAAAGGAGGACGCCTATTCGTCAAACGCAAAAACATCCATCTTATATATAGGCAAATCACCACACCGCTAGTCTGTCGTGAAAGGAATCATAGCGGGTGGATATTTTGATCTGATTTATCGCTCGTACCAACCGCTTCAGTTCAACCTTCATCAATTGCGCTTCTGTAATAGTCGCTGCCAAATTGCATATCGTTCGATAGTGTCTGGTGCTGTCTATTTCTCATCCTTCCGAAGAGGTGGTCACCAATTGATCAAAACGCGTTTGCTACGCACTTGACAATTGATTTCGTGCCAATTGATGCCATTCATGTTCTAACTACCGTAAATACCCGCGTATAGGACGATACCATGGATAGGACGCAGTGGATATTAGACCCTAAAAACGATGGAAAAACTGTGTACCTATGTATAGGACGCATCCTAATTTTAGTCCTTAATTTCCATTAATTTTTATAGAAACGGTGAAGTTAAGTCAATCACGGTGAACTCCATACAATCGCTATGATCGTCGTGTGTGCTGATTGCTGGCTCATTCATCCTGTCAGTCAGCAGATGTCTGTCTAGCATATGTAGACTATCGTGGAAAGTGCACTTCTCATTCTTGGGCGTCATGTCGAATGATTGGACGACATTTTTTAAGGAAAAGTTTCTGCTGCAACGAGAGTCAAATACTACTCCGTGATTGGTTGATATTACACTTTCATGATATTACACATCGGCAGTATAAATATTCTACCTATTACCGGTGTTTTAAAAATACAGTTCATTATTACCCTTCAACATGACGAAGACAAAACGACAGAGCTATACTTCAAACTTTAAAATGGAAGTGATCAAGTACGCGAAAGAACACGGGAACCGGGCAGCTGAGCGGCAATTTGGTCCGACTGAATTCGTGATCAGAAAATGGAGAAAAGCCGAAAGTACCATTAAAGAAATGCGAAAGGTGAAGAGGGCAAACAGAGGCTCGAAGGCTCACAACCCTAACCTGGAAAAGGCGCTCATTAAATAGATTCAAGATACTCGTCGAGACTCTCTGGGGGTCAGCACCACTACCGTTCGTTTACAGGCACTAAGATTGGCATTGCAGATTTTAAGGCGTCGGTGAACTGGTGTAGGAGATTGTTTGGAAGAAATAACCTATCAATAAGACGAAGAACTAAATTTTTGATATTATGATAAATGCATAATTTTTATAATAAAAGTATCCATGGATAAACGCACCTGGGTTTTTAGAGCAACTTATGAAGAAAAAAAGTGCGTCCTATACGCGGGTATTTACGGTAATTCAACCGAGCTTGAGTATTTGGATATCTCACATGATGTCATTGGTTGAACCGTCCTGATGCGACATTTCCATAACCCGAAGTATACCGCTGGGGTCACGATTGCGTCTTGCTACTGTGTTGTGTCGAAAGATGGTGCACGGTTGTTGTTGGCCTCCTTCTGTCGATGTCGACCATGAATGTACATTACAATCGCATGAATTTTCATCTTTTACAGATTCTCGGATTACTAAACAGTCCTATTCCGGAGGAACAATCTCTCCCGCAGCGCATGCAGCGATAAGCAGAACTCGGTTGTAGATCGTCAGTTGCACGCCGGCGGCGTGATCTGCGTTCAGCAGATAGAAGCTGTATCTACTCCTTCACAGCATGTAAACGACGCTATACACAATGGCTCCAATGTGAGCGGTCGAGAGAAAGTTCTTGCCAACTCGCGGGGTCAATGCCAAGAGCTTTCATATTCCTTTCGCATTCATCTTTGGTCCACTTCCTAATTGCAACTAGAGTAGATCTTTCGGAATACGACCATTTTCCGTTCTGTAGACATGAATAAACGCCACCGCAGGCGGCGCTGTCGCAATAGGGTGAACATGCTCTGTAGACCAGCTTTTGAAAGCATCGCGTGACTGAAACGCATCGCTAATGAACCGCACACCTCAACATAATGATATACACTGACCCCGATACGATTAATTGAGGCTGTCTCAGAGAGAATACCGTGTCCACGGTAGATATTCCTTTGTGGAAGCAATTGTGAGAAAAAAATTACCTAAGACATTCAACCTAGAAATTTTTCGGAAGAATGGCAGTCATATTTATCACCCATTTTCTTCTTGGCAAATATCAAATGTTGTCGGAAAGACTGGTCCTGCCAACGTTAAAGAAGTAACCAACGAAATAGCTGCATTGATGGTGTTCTAGAATACGAGATAATCGCAAGTGGAATACTGTTGTTGTCTGAAGATTTTGGTCACGCGAATTGGTCGACTGTTCTATTGAGATGCTGAAGATGAGGGGAAATATGGAAACGTACAATGGTTGGCAAACGCGTAACACCTAAGCCGTACTGTCCTAAGAGTACACATAACGAAATCGGTCGGCCCATCTTTGTTTTTGTTGAATCCACAGTTGTGTTATTACCAGATAAATACTTGATGGGAGCTATGTTAAACTGACCGGAGCAAATCGCCCCGTGACACCACAACGCGTACCATGACAGTTACCAGCATCAGCAGTTTTTAGACCATGTAGACAAACTTCAGTTTAAGTCCCAAGTGTACGTTGCCTAGCAGTCTGCTTGATATTATTCTTACCTGCTTCAAGGAGGCACACGCTTTTATGTGTTGCCGGTCGTTTATACCTTAAGTAATGTTGATAGTTAACCGTTCAGGACACGAGTCATTAGAGAAGCTGTGGATTCAGGACTGTCACCTCGTTCGTCGAATTTTAGACGGAAAAAATAACACAGGGTCTAGCGTATACCGGTTTTGATTGACTCATCGTTTGCCTCACTTTGCTGACCTCGGTTTTGTAAGCTTGCGAAACACGCATACGACTGACAGAAATCCTCGGCTAACTCGTCCATTTATCGTGGTGAATCCTGGTCCATTAAATCTTGTTTTACACGCAACAATCAGCCGCGTTTCTCACAGTCTGTGCTCTGATAACATCCTATGAGACAGCCAGATCTTCATTTGACCACATGTTTGAGAACAAGTTTTGTGGACGCTGAGTCTATTTTTCGGAGGTCCTGGCACAACCAGTAGAGTTTCGGCCGTTGGATGTGAACAGAAAGCATGAGTATTCGGTTACATCCCGTCAGAACGGCAGCATTAGATAACTCGTCAGTATATCAGACTTTTGCTTTTGTGCGAGTATCTCCTTTTGGAGGATGAGTCAGCTTCCATGACAAGTCTTGGGAATTGGGGTACAAAGCGGCGTCCCCAGCACCACTCGGCGTTTGTTCGAGTCAGCTTCTCTAGCCTTCGCACAACCAAGTGCGACATGCAAGGCAGCAGGGAGTTGCCAGAAAGAGATGGTTTGCACCAACTGACCGCCTACCAGACTCTGTTCCAGGTTTTTCCTCAGGGTTTTCTACCGAGGCCTTTCCCGCGATCGGGTATCCCGCAAGGCAGCGGAGGTTCAATAACCTGGAGTAGAGTCTCGTGGACGGTTATATATATATATATATGTCGTGCCGAAATCGCGGAATTGCCGATTCCGCGGATTCAGCAATCAATTTGCCGATTCCGCGGAATGGGCATTTCGTTGCTGATTCAGCGGAATAGGCAACGATTTGCTGAAAATGTGGAACTCATTTCTACCACTGCTGATTCCGTAGATTCAGCAGCCGATTCCGTGGATTCGGCTGCTGATTCTGCGGAATCGGCAAGCTATGTTTTTACTGTCTTTCGGCCGTTTTGTCCGTTATAAATTAGCGAGATTTTTATTTTTCGCTGATGAAGATGATGGTCAAAATGGAACAAACAATGTCGGGCGAATTCACTATAGGTTTATTAACCAGATAAATCGGTACAGACATAAATAAATAGTGGTACAATCATGAATTATAAAAGAAGTCTTTCCTTTTGTCACTATTTGTTCTTACATTTTACGTTCCAATGATGGCAATGGGAGTGGCACAATGTTCCGCTCTTCCTGCAACTACAGCGCCTGGAATCGCACTTTGCTGTGCAAGAACACTTTGCAAATCCTTGGCCCCCAGTGGCAGAATGAAGGGATGCAATCTTGCGAAATGACTGCATAATGTCGCTCGTTTCCGAAAGGCTCATCAGCTGACTATCTGCCTTCTGCAGCTGATTTCTAGAGAAAGCTGCCTCAATCATTCCATGTTTTGTTGCAACTTTGTACATTCCGCTGGCAGTAATGTCGTAAACCACTCCAATAATATTTCTACAGTCTAGTCGTCCACGATCGAATTCGGAAACCGGGAGTAAGACGCAGTCTACCACGGATAGAGGATGCAGAATGGCGCTGCTCGCTTCAAGCATGTCTTTTCTGCTCTTTTCTTGTCCGCCTGTAGCCTTGTCACTGCATGCCCTTATCATCTGGATGTGCTTTGAGAAAACATCTGCAATACCTGTAGCTCTTTCTCCAGTTTCATCAACCTGATCTTGTTCCCCGGCAGCAACAGCATGTTCCTCACAAGCCTGATCTTGTTCCCCGGCATCAACAGCTGGTTCATCAGCAGCTTCCATGCCATGGATCTCCCTGAGAGCCGCCTCCAGTTGTTCCTCTGTTGTTATGTGAGCAAGAACGCCTGCAGGTAAAACCGTTTTCTGCAATCCTAGTTTTGGTTTCTGTCCGAATAAAATCTCAAATGGAGACGTGTTTTGCAGGTTTCTGTGTGATGAGCTATTCTTTTGGAACTGCACGAAACGTAGGCCATCTGCCCAATTCGTTGTATTGTTATCGATTGTCCAAGCAATAAACATCTGCTTTACATCAGCATTAGACCGCTCCACAGATCCCTGGCTTTGTGGGTGCCTCGCGCGCCCATGAACTAGCTGCAGGTTGGGCCACATGGATTTCATTTCTGAGACTACATCCGACACAAATTCTCTACCGTTATCACTCTGAAGAATGCTGGGCGCACCCATGAATGTGAATATATCTATGAGGTGGTACGCCACTTCGGCAGCCCTTTTACTCGTTAATGGTTTCAGTACCAAGAACTTGGTGAAGTGATCCTGGTAATTTAATATCTGTACGAAATTTCCACTTAGTGTTGATTCCATATTGATCAAGTCAACTTGACCACGGTCACAGTAATTTCGTGACCGAATGGGTTTTACAACAATTCCTTTGTTCGGTAAGGGTTTCTTTCTTTGACATGTCTCGCATGCAGCCAAAAAGAGGGACACCATCTTCATTGGTATGTTTGCGTATTTGTCATCAAGAAATCTTTTGGTTTTTTCCACCGCCATGACCAGTCGACACGTGAGCTTCGTAGATTATGTCGAAGAGCTCGTCCCGAACGGCAAGGTAGTGAAGTGGATCAGCTTCATTTTTTCGGCTCTGAAAGAATAAAAAGAAACAAGTTTACAGAGCTAATGAAACTGATTTTGCTAAGGATGATGCTGTTGTTGCTACTGTTGTTGTTTTTGTTGATGATGTTGATGGTGCCAACGACAACATCGATCGATGACAAAAATTTGTGTGTGAAAGAGTGCAAGAGAAATAAAGAGGCTTACCTTGACGATTTTCTTGACACCACCAACTTCGACGACTGCAAATTTCTCCCGAAGATAGTAGAATAATTTGGATCGTTCACTGCCACACAAGGTTGCAAGCAGTGAGGTGTATTCTTCTCGATTAGGCACTGTGAATTTAGACAGCTTTTCGCAGGCCACTGTTTCTTGAAACCGAGCCCGTTGGTTTGCTACATTCACTTCCATGATGTTGTCTCTGCAAGCACTAATGTAAAATGTAGAATCACAAGCAATCAACAGCCTTTAATAGTCTTTTGTGTGAGACACGTTCCCTGTGACCACAATGTTAATATTCCACTTGAAAATCTTTCATGCATTTCGGCAAATTGAAAATGCATTGAAAGCATAATCACAACCAATCAACAGCCTTTAATAGACTGTTGTGTGAGACACGTTCCCTGTGACCACAATG
>JACCGJ010021259.1:0-68684 GCA_013407085.1 Atriophallophorus winterbourni | reverse complement strand
GGTGTTGCTGAGTAATTAACACTTTTCACCGTAAATCGTGAATCTAGAATAGATGGAATAATTCATTTTTTGAAAGTTTTTTTTTTAAATTTTGATTCGTCTACTAGCCATCAGCATTAGTTATAATAAGTTTTCGTTATATTATCATAATTATATAATACTGACTCTATTGTGCATATCGTCTAAGCAAGTGGTCTCTCCGATTGCATGGTTTACTCTGAATATATTGTTTTCTTGGCCTCCTCTTAGCGATTACTACCATGGATATACCTCACAAGCGCATAATGTGTTCATGCTCGAGTGCTTTCCGAATGACTAAACAGTACTAATCAGGTTGAACAATCTCTCCCGCAGCGCGTACAGCGATTGGTAGCTCTCAGACGTACGATGTCTGTTGCATGCTGATGACATGATCTTCGATTAACCGCCAAGTGCACTGTCTCCGATTATACAGTTAAGGGTATGATGACTGACGCTTGCAACGAAATTTAATAAAGGCGATTCGAGATTAGTTTTATCACATTATGACCGTGTTATATCTAGTGAAATTGATGATAAATCCAAGTATGAAATCATACACAGATGGCTTACTTCCTTGCGAAAACCCATACGGCACTAGAAAGGAGACGAGACATTAGAAAACTGACCGCACAATAGCCTCGTATATTTAAATCAACATTAAAGAATTGTACCTAATCAATACGCTCGATCATGTACACGTAATGGCTATAGTTGTAAACATAAAACGAACAAGTTCGTCTGCAATGTTTTTATGAAATAATCGAAATGGCGTTCACATTATATGCTAAACGGCCAAATATTCTATTCTCAGGTAGCCAAAATTTGCCAAACCAAAACACAGTTTATTCTGAAAATCATACACAATTTGCGTGTTCATAATTAAACTTCAATCGGTAGAAATTGGTTGCATGTCACAGCTCCAATTTTAAAGATCTCGTTGCTGAACCAATCACCCTGGGCTGGTTGGAAGCTTTGAAGCACACCGCTCTAGATCACGTAATATTTAGGTGAATGAGGTGTAAATGCAGCTTTAAGTTATGCTCGGAATGGAAAACATAATTGTACTAAGCGTGTTCAGAAGCGAATCGTTACCAAAAACTTGCTACAACCGATTCATTGCAAACTTTATTCTCATGACTATGGACTCCCGATCGGTCCCGAATATTTTTAGATACTTTGTAATCTAGTTTTTATTTCAATTTATTATTAATGTATTAATTTCACTGAATTTCAAATAGCATAACCAGTAAACACATAACTATTTTTTCGTAAAATCGCATATTTACATCCACGCCACTTAATGCCAATTCATAATGTTATCTGATTCGATGGTGGGTTGTCCTTAGGAATCAAGCGACTGCCACGAACGTAACTGCTACTGATTAAACCGCAATGCGGCATAGTAAATTTTCCTTCCTTATGGTCAACTCCATTTCTGTATATTATATATATTTATTATATAATATATATTGATTCATCTTTCTACGTAAATATCACGTTAGCATGATCGGAACCATTCAGCAAAAATGAACCAGCAAAACATCGCAGAACATCACTCGTCAACTATTATGCTAAATTATTCTGTTTAAAAGAACGCACTGACATCCAACGTTATCCACAAGTTTCGCATACTGTACCCCTAGACAAGATGCTAGGAATTCTTGAAAATCCCCTGGTGCTGACGAAATGAATCCGAAAATTCTCCAGCACTTATTTGCGTACTTCGCACTTAACTATTCTGAGAATGGCTATCCCAACGTTTTGTACCGATGGACTGAAAATGTGGTTTATTCACTCAGATATTCAGAGGCATGGCGAGTTAAGAACAAGCTCATTAAAGACCTGTTACTCATCTTCACGTCTTTCTAGAATGCTCGAGCGGATTATGGCGACAAAATGAGCTGAATTGTTGCATGATAGACCGATCAGAACAAAACGAAATGCAGCACAACAGGTGTCTCACAATCCCACATCCGATGAGTTGCAGAGAAGAGATGCGTTTTAAGGTTCATTTGAAAAACATTTTCAACCACACTCGGTTGGAACATCGATCAACGTAATCAGGTCAATCCAACAAGGAAAAGGTCACACCACTCTATCCGAACCAACGAAAATCACCAAACTAATTGAAAAAGTAACATACGAACATGCTGATAGGGAAACATTAACGAGAGACAATTGTACACTGCACACCACAGCCATGCTCATTGTGCAGTAACTGTCAGCATGAATACTCATTGTCCAATCCGAATGCAGTAGTTGTCACTGTATCTATCTCTGTATTCTAATTCCCATTAATGATTCATATGTTTGTTGACGTGTAGGGAATACACATGTGTCGCTCTGATCGTGACTTTTCTACACTCATGGTATAACGCCATCAGCCAACTAACGAATTCAGAGATCACAACGAATGTCAAGCAAGCAGGAATAGACAACCAATTATTCCCCACGGATGTGAACATTGATTTTCCTTTTCACTGATAAGATGATGATGTGATCAATGGCATGAACATGCCCGTTTAGTGTGTCTGTATCTTTGTAACTACAAACTATGAACTTTGGCGATCACTCGGATATTACACATTACTTTGTTCGATATTATTATATGTTTTTCTTTATTGGACAAATGAAATCAAGATTATCATGGACTTAAGTTTTCTTACTGTTATACAAAAGAAAATAGCTGGACTGATGGGCTTGTTCAAGTTACTGTTGACTGTGCTTCGTCGAAGTCTGTGATCATGACAAGTGGCGTGCTATTTAAATATTACTGCTTACATAACTGCACACCATTCTAAGCTTAGCATTGAACATACTGGTACAGTGTACATGATAATTATTTCAAATTCATTTCTTTGTAATAATTGGGTTGCAAGAAATTTGAGTGGAATCGGTCAGAGTAGTTTTGCATTATGAATACACGATCGGTCCCAAACATATTCCAATCGAATTGGGTTGCACTTTATTAACTTACTCATCACATGTTGCGGATAAGTCCAATATATGTTTCCCGGTTGCTGTGCTGTAACCAAATACATAATGCAGCATAGCAGTATTTGACAAATTAAATAACACGCAAATATTTAGATTGCGAAAAATATAAATCCTAGAATGCTAAACATGAAAATGTTGTTATTGTTACCATCTTTCGTCCATGGCGACCATGAATGTGCATCACAAGCGCATGAAATTTCCATGTTGTACGGCGTTTTAAGTGTCTAAGCAGCCCGATCCCAGAGGACAAATCACGTTCGAAGTGTGTGAATTAATTATTTGAAATATATAAATTTTCCGCGGATTTTTCTATCCAACAACGTGTTTGAATTAATTGCTTTAACACTTCCAACGAATCCCTGTCAATGTGTTCCTGATTTCTTTAACATACGCTTTCAATTTATGCAATTCATGATATGGTCGATAATTCCATAGCATTTTGATATGTTATATTGGATTGTTGCATAATTTCCCGCCATTACAAGTAATACGTGTTTAATACTTTTTGATGTTTATCAAGGTGCTATATACCATTGGAAAGCCTGTGTCATATCATCGTAGGATATCAAAACACGTTTAAAGTATATGAGTAATAAAAATGAAATTTAGAGTTTTATTTAAGAAAGCACAGTCTATTAAAGAGCCCCACCTTGACGTAAACTACATAATTTTATTATAAACGTCGAATAACGAGTGACATTCTGCGGGTATTTAAAATTGTGTGCATAGAAAACCATCCGTTGAAACATTTATATAGTACCAAGGATCATACTCAAACACACAAACATTCAAAAGCTTTAAGGATTCGATATTCTAGATGAGATATTCGTTGAAATGTTTTCTCGGTCAGAATTTGTTTCACGTGTAACATCGTAACCGAAGAAACTATGCAGTATGTGACTGTCCGTATTAATTCTTGGAAGATTATATATTTTTTTCTCCATATTCCCGGCCATCCTGTGGTTTTTGTTAAGAGTATTGCTTTTCCTACGATAAATATTCTGAGTTTCTGAGTTCTTTGTTCTGAACGATTATAGAAATGATGATAAATTATCAAATTTTATTTAATCACTTATGCATCATAGGTTGTACATATGGCGTTCGCACGAATGCTTGTTGCTGTGCTGAAAACAAATATATAGTATACAAGGTTATACTTGAATGCCACTGTTGCAAAGCTCACTAAAACTAATCTTACTGTCTCCACCTGATGACGGCAAACAGCAAGAAAACGGTAGTGGAGTGAAATTTTGGGGGATGGGATCAATACAAATATATAGTATATTAGCATAGTAGTATAGTAGTATTCCATCTTGGCACGCTATAAAACATGCAGTTCTTTAGGAGTTGAATATTATAAAGTAGCATCAAATCCTTATTCTTTATTAGGATAAATTAACGTTTAAATATATTAATGAAGTCTTTTTACGAAGAACTTACTGCAAACGTATCGGGTACCGTTCCAGTAGTAGTTTGACATTTTGACTAACAGTGAACTGTGCAAAACCACACAGAAAGTTGCTCAAATACAAGTGGCCACACATTCCATTCAATGCGTTTCAGCCAATCGTTTATTGATTTTATAAACACGTTTGCATTTACTCAAATAAGATTAATAGATCGATAAATGTGGACAAATCATATATGGCGTGATTCTGAGCAGAATGGAATCCCAATTTTTATGCGAATGAGGTCAAGGCCTAAAATAATCCTCCAATCATTACTTTAAAATCCAATCTTGGAAAGATATCGTGGAAACTGTCATTACACAGTGGTTAAGTACTTTTGAAACGCATATTTGATAGGGAGTTGTCTTGTTTAGTATCGAAGCTAAGAAATAGTGTAGGACCGTGATTCCACTTTTTAATGATGCCGAATGGGAAACATAGGTCCCATATATCAAATGAGTTCAATTCTTTGGTCTGTAGATTGTAATCAAACGGCTTGAAGAAAACCATCTCGATCTTACCGATCCAGCATAACACCATGTCACACAGACTCAGTTCAAATTGATGAAGAAGATAGATCTGTAAACGTTTGTGGAAACTTTTCTCTCGTATGTTTAAGCTTAAATTAGTACGTCAAAGAAAAGTAATATCATGCGTAAGGTTAGCAAATGCTTGGGATACATTTCAACTCCATTAGTATGTTAGTTTACTGTGTTTTATTAATCAAACAAGGGACATTTTAATGATTTCCATAATTATCTGTTTAAATAACCTCGTACCATTCTATCATAGCACAGGCCTATTTTATTTTCGAAATAAACTTCATACTAGTTTCATGAAGTGAATAAAGAGCATAAAATAATATCAGCGAAAAACCAATAAATATTTTGCATGATTCTCGAGCAATGAGAGTTTTAATAAAAAATCTTTCAAGGCTCACTGAACCTAGTCTCACTGTCTCCACCCGATGAACGCAAACAGCCAGAACCCGGTAGTGGTGTGTAAGGGTTCGGGATGTAAGCAACACATTACTTTGGTCATGCATAAGCACCTTGAGCGCTTGACCACGAGTCACTATGTGATTCTGTTTTCCAACATCGTGGGTCGTTGTACTGTTTCAAGCTCACTGAACCTAATCTTTCTGTCTCCATCTTTTGACGGCATACAGCCAGAAACCGGTAGTGGAGTGTAATTTCGGGGGGTGAGCAACACATCAGTTTTGTGAAACTGTGTTTGAACATCGTGGTTCATTGCACGAACCCCTGTAACAATGGCATACAACATTAACGTTTTTCACTACATTTTCACTGATGACAGCAAAACAGTAATGAACGGGTTATGGTACTAGTGAATTGGTAAGTTTTCGATGAAACATATCGTTCATTTGGTCAAACTTCGTTCTTGACAAGTTCAATTTGGATCTCGATATTTGTGCGCTATTAATCTCGACTCTATGTGTTCAGCAGCCGAGAGCGACACTGGCTATTTCTCAGCTTGAAGACAATGCTTTACACAAGGCCTACCAAATGCGCAGTCCAGAGCAAGTTATTCGAGACTCAAGAATTTATGGTTAAAAAAGTTAATACTTTACAACACCGCAGGATTAAGGTATGAATGAAAATGTGAAAAATATAATAGTATAAGAGGAATAGATAATATCAAATGTAAAGCTCACTAATGAATTTCCTTTGCATGTGTAAGTCCAATTTTGCGTAAACACTAACAGGCAAGTAGAGTCCACCACATGTTGGGGTAGAGAATTCTAAAGAAATATAGCACGTACGGCGAAAAAATGGCGTCGACAACCAATACGGGAACTTGAGACGTAAAGCGAAAAGGTCTGACTGCGTATCACTTTCTTATCATACCCACCAAACAAGCGTTTTAGTGGATGTCCTTTGGCAGACACAATTCTATAGATCAAAATAATATCGCGTCGTATCCTCCATTTGGCAAAGTCACATAGATCCAGACGTCGCAATCTTTCGGTGAAGGGAAAATTGCGTAGAACCATCACTAACTTTGTTGCTCTGTGATAGATTTTATCAATCGGTTAGATTGCACACAAATTCCTTTGCATTATGAATACACGATCGGTTCCAAACATATTCCAATCGATTGTAGACAATCACAATTCATTGTACATTACCAGCGAAAATCTTCCAAATAATATTCGAAAGATACCCAACAATATGTTGGCCGGTCGATATTTATTCTGGTAGTGCACCGTACTCTTCAGTTTTACACTAATCCATACACCAAGATCTTTTTCCAACGAACTCCATGTCAAGTTTTTAGTTTCCAATGTATATGTCCCAGGGAAAATCTTACCAAGGTGGAGCATCATACTTTTCCGTATTTTTTAATGTCATATCATTCCTAGGCCGCTTAATTTGATACATTGCCTAAATCCATTTGAACACTCTCACAATCATCTGCAGGAATGATTTGAGCGCAAATTTTCATATCATCATGAACGGGACCATTTTGGATTATACGGTGGTTTTGAACATTTGGAATAGCACACCGTTTACTTTAATTTGTGCATGGTCATCTGACAGGTCGTCGCACAAACATGAGAGCAATGGATCACACATTCTTGGACGCATCAGTTTTCGAAGAAACATATTCTGATCAGCTTTGTCAAATATCCATAAATCTCCATGTAACGGACGTGAATGTAAGAACTACTATCCAACTCCTTCGTCCAGTCGTCGAACGCTGTGAGAAGATTTGTTAGACAAAAGCGATGAGATCGAACTCGATGCTGCGCTGGCGCAAACAAATTACGCGATTCAAAGTGTGCAACCATTCTTTCCCAAATTATAAGTTCCATGACCTAACCAATAGCTGTTACTAGTTTGACGGGATTTTTTGCGGCGTTAGATCGGCAGCCGCCTTTAAAGATAGGAGTAATCACACCCGACTTCCAATGTTTCCGTACCACTCGCATAAGCATCGAATAGTTAAACAGGCTGGAAAGCGGTTCACAAAGCTGACGATGGCAGAATCTCTGCACATCTGGTGTGATGCCATCCACACCTGGGGATTTTCTTACTTTTAGTTTGAGCAATTGGCTTGCGACAATCTCTGGATTTATCCAAATTTCGCCCAATGTTTGGATTCTTAAGTCGACGGGAAACTCACAACAATCCATTAAAACCATTGGCACAAACACTCTAGTGTAATAAATCGTTCGAGTATTTGCGGTTTCCGACGCTGTTTCAGTGAGTTTTCACGATTCTGGACGGCAAAAATTATAGGTTTCATTATTGTTTTCGCGTTCATGATTTTGTATAATAACTTAGGGTTGCGTACCATTTGTTCACAGCAGCATCGATTGGTGAGCTTCCAATAGATTCAATGTGAAACGGCTTTTTATCGCATGTGCTGTCTGCCCAATGGTAGAAATAATAAATTGAGCTCACTATAGTGGAATGAAATGCGACATATTTCCATTATGTACGCATGACAAAGCCAGCGTAGCGGCACTGTCCTTGTATGGTTAATATGCTTTTCAGTGCAGTATAAATTTGTAAACCGTATTGTTCTTCTTGAAAATGGTTGCACTTCCAGTTCAGCAGAAACAGTGGTGAACCGTATAGATGGAGTTTAGATAGTGCAGAGAATCACCCGTTCGTCATATCTCTAATCAGCTGAAAATTAGTTCAGATGTTGTTATTTTGTAGATATAATACGAATCAAAATAAATAAATCACTAATATTTGTATCTCGCCAATAAATATCTATTCGCTTCCAAGAACTAAGTAAAATAACAGAATTTATTAACTTATGTTTCGATACATATTTGTGGTATGGTTCATGATTCCTTAGGACGGAGGTTTTCCAACAAAAGTTGCACTTACAATTTTAATCAATTTTTTTCTTTTTGGTGAGTGAAAAATCATGTGCCAGTGAACGAATGAGCGCACATCATTGATATCGATTTTTAAAATTAGCGTAAAAACAAATTCCTTACGAAATTGTGACCTAATACGTGATGCACTCACCATAACGTCGCGTTGTTTTCGCCTTAAAATCAACAATGTTGAATCCGCTTACGTAACATTTTCAAATTTTTAAATGTTGCAAACTTTTATCTAAAAATATACCAAGGTGTAATCAAAAGATGTGGTTTGCAATTGATTCGTTCACGCATTTGTTGTGGTCTAAACGTCAACTAGCGGCGTGTTAAACAACAGTTCTCGGATGATTTGCTTGAAAGTGGCTGATGGCAAGACTCAGGAGGTAGAAACTTTTAAACGTTTATAAACAGACTTTGCAAATTCCCGAGCATTTTGTTACGAAAGACTTGAATGAGTAGTTTCCAGGTGAGAGATTACCGGGAAACGTTTAATTCAATTCAATTTCAATGTTCTAAAAAGCATAAAACTTTACAAAATCGACAGAATAATATGGGTACTACGAATAATATAACTATCAAAAACGGGATTTGGTTGTTTGTTGAGCAGTTCAAGAATCAGGTAAAAGTCCGAATGGCGGAAATTGTTTTCGATTGGTAGGATTACAAATGTAAACGCATGGGGTCTAGATGTACAGTTTACTTTGATGTACGGGTTGAGGGTCAAAATGGCATAAAGACCTCTCTTGAACATCTGCTGATTTTGTGAGTTTATAACATTGTCGGGCAGATTGTTCCAACTAAAACAAATTCGCACAGCAAACAAATGTCTACATTTGCGTTGCGATTCAGCGACTGTTAGAGTCAATGTTCGAGTTCTTGTATCATGCGAGCCCCGTAGATTAAATGAGCAATGTAGAGGGTAATTTGCGGTATTCAAACGAGTGTACAATAAAATCAGATCTCTTAGGAGAAGACGACGTGAGTAATCGAATAAATTCAGGGTTTTGATTCGCGCATTGTATGGTTTCCTGCTGAATACGGCAAAAAGTTTCGTAGCTCGTTGGTGTATTGTTTCCAAAGTCGCAACATCTTTTTTAAGACATGACAATCATGCTTGAACTGCATATTCCATCTTTGGTCTGATGTTCGTATGTATAATGCGGGTAATTGTCTGTTTTGTGTACCTAAGGAACATCCTCTTTAGGAGCGACAATTTCTTTGATGTTTTGCGATAGACGGAGTTGCAGTGGCTCGACACCAAAACACCCAAGTCCTATTGCTACATGTTCCACGAAAGGTTGAGTGCACCAAAACTATTTTGTAACTGCAAATATATTCCTAGGTTTAACCTATGAGACCTTTGAAATTGAAAAATTTGCAATTTTTAGTAGGCAAACATGGAGATTGTACTGATCTATCTGAAGCCGTTAGCAGTCTTCAGGCTCATTTATCCTCGACCACACTTTATATTGTTCGCGTACAGTACAGCCATGGGACCCAGGCTTGGATGGAATATTACATAACAGGACGTATACATGTGTTAATTACCCGGGGTAGGGTTTCGTGCGTAAATATCCGGAATATTCTTTTGAGAAGACTCAAGATACGGCAAGCTTTATTGTATACCATCCGTAAATGCTGTCCAGGCTAAGGGTTAAACGAAACCCAGATACCAAGACCTTTTTCTGCTGTGGTCCAGACGAGATCTTGCGTGCCAAGCTAATACGTGTGGCGCAGAGATTTTCCAAGCTGCAGCATTTTACATTTCGCAGGGTTAAATGGTAACGCATTCAAGTCTGACTAACGAAATAAGATGCTCAGATCTTTTTGTAATGCCATACAGTCATTAACAGACCTGACACGTTTCCACATTTTAATATCATCAGCAAATAGTATCAAGTTGCATTCAATATTCTCTACTCTATCTTTCATATACACCAAGAATAGAAGAGGTTCAAGCACCGAGCCATGCGGAGATCCACTCGTGACGTCTATTTTTCTAGATAAGGTGCTGCCAACGCGAACTTGGACGTGCCTATCAGTAAGATAGTCGCTTATCCAATTTAGCAATATTCCCATTATTCCATAAGACTCGAATTTTTTGATTAAGATGTCATGGTTGACTCTATCGAAAGCTTTGGAAATATGGATGTAGCAAGCATGTACAGCCTCACCTTCATCTAGTGCCTTGGTCCAATCCTCGAACGTTGTAAGAAGGTTAGATAAACAGCAACCGTGTTGTGCTGCAGTCAAAGTGTTTTGGTTTTCAAGATGTTCTCTTATACGCGCAGTCACAATGCGTTCCATTAATTTAGAGATCACCGGAAGTAACGTTACCGGTCTATAGTTTGCTGTGTCTGAACGGCTACCGCCTTTATAAATAGGAGTTATCATCCCTGCTTTCCATTGCCGTGGTATTTTTCCTTCATTTAAGCTGAGATTGAATATGCAAGTGAGAGGAGCAGTGAAAGCAACGCGATGCCTACGAAGTATGGCGGGGGTAATTTTGTCTGCGCCTGGCGTCTTCTTTTCGTTTAGTTGACAAAGTTCCCGCCAAACCATGTATTCGTTGATAGTCATTTCACTTAGTAATTCAAAATGTTGCGAATTTGGTGAAACTTGCTATGGGATAAAAGGCTTCAGATTGAAGACAAATGAGTAAAACGTTGCTAAGGCATCTGCGGTATCTTTGGCAGTGTGGGTCAATCCATTAGGTGTTAGTACAGAGAAAACACCTGGTTTGATCTTCGATCGTTCATTTACTATCTTGTAGAGAAGCTTGGATTCTTTTCCATTCTCTTAAGCAAGTTCCATTGGAATTGCATGCGATCTTCTCTTACAAAAGTCGTGACTTGATTCCGTATCTTACAGAATCGCTTCCAAGTTGCTTCCGTACCAAACTGCTTATGAGTTACCCAAGTCTCTCGCTTTACAGCTAACCATTTCTTAGTTCTACTCCGAATAACAAACTGGTTGTTGTAGCTGCATTTGTGTGGTAGAAAAATCGTGTTTACGTAAATATTCAAATTCAGATAATTTAGAAACCAATTGTAATATGAGCCAGAATCCATTGAATCAAACTCATGAGTGTATGCATCCCGGAGACTGATATTTAAGGATTCAAATTGTATTTTCCTTATGACTTTCGTCTGTTCGCTCGATCGTTCCGCACTACATACATAATCAAACAAAAGCACCACGTGATCACCCTTCCCAGTGGTGCCAGGTATTGTATATCCTCTACCGCGGTTGCCTCAGGCGTTAAGACAAGGTCAAGGGTTGAAGGTTGGTCAAGACCCCGCCAGCGAGTTGGCTGGTTAACGTGATTATGCAGTGAAGCAATTTCTATAACCTCCTTGAATTTATGTTCAATCGAATGCAGGGAGTGCTCAACTCTTGAAAACAGATGCGGGAGATTAAAATCACCAATGATCAGCAATTGCGTATTTTGGCATCTTGTGATGTGTTTCAAGAATTCGATTAGCTTATTATTAAATGAGCTTTCGGATGATGGCGAGCGGTAAATGATGCCGATCGTACATTCATCTCCATTGACTGATTTTACTGAACACCACATCGTATCAGGAAAGCTGAGGTCAGGATGATCGATGACGTGACACTGCGCTAAACGTTCGTGATAGTAGACTGCGACTCCACCACCAGATCTTCGATCGCGATCGCGAGGGAGTATTGACATTTTCGGAATCAAAAGCTCAGCATCAGTCATGCAGGGCTGAAAACAAATCTCTGTAACTACAACCAAATCGGGTGAACGTCTATCACAAAGCTCACATAGTTCAGCTAATTTGTTAGTTAAACACTGAGCATTTGTATAGATGCACTTGATCGTATTTATCTTACACAATGTCGGATCGTGTACTGTAGCTATTGGTCCGACTCGCGATGAGCCGGAGTTTTTTCGTTTTTCAGGGTAACATTTTGACTGTCAGTAACAAGATTACAATCAGGCTGTGGTTGCGATGGTTCTGTGGGTTTCGGTGAGGGAACACGCTTGGGCACGCTTAGACTCACGTCTGGTGGAAGTTTTGAGCGGTTTGATTTCCATTCAGTATTGATAGCGATAGCCATTTCAGTCGTTAGAATAGTGATTTTCAGATAACTGGGCCCATTGCCTTTGTAGTTGGAGGATCAAGGTATTCTAAAAGAGTCTACGTCAATGGAATCACGAGATCCAATAGCATCGGCAATGCATAACCATTGCTTCGGATCATGTTGCTTTGATTCCGATGCTGATACTACATCAACATTTTCGAGGACACCGAAAATAAGAGCGAAACTCGAGTCCAGTGCTTCCATTATGCACCGTCGTGATCAACTTTGTGAATAGTTCGATGGGCTTGTCACGGATGAGTAGTTACAAATATAAACACCGAGAAATATTAAAATATGTGAAGTAGAGTGGTCTCAACAAGTGGATTGACCTTTCCTTTCCCACCAAGGTATGTCGGCTTGTACTCGGCAGGTAAAACCGGGACAAGCACTGTGTAGATACGCATTGAGGATGACTTCTTCCATTTCAGATTTATTTCTCAATGTGCGGCCGGTCTACGTGAGGGGAGTCATTATGCCGGGTTAAGCGCGTCATCGATGTTTGTACCAAAGCTTTCAAGCCCGTGTGTGTACAGAGCTTAGTCCATTCGTTGAGCTCATGTGCTTTTCTTGCTGAGAAAAGTGAATCTGTCGATTCCGGGATATTTGTGCAGATTACACTGAGAGCGATATCTGTCTTAGCAGAATGAGCGGTAACATTGATTTTGTGGGAGGCTCGGATCTAGCAACTAGACGATTTTACCAGATGAGGACCTAGGTAAACAGGATTCAGTAGGTCCATCTTTATTATTTTCGGATGAGCTATCAACACATTCAGTTAAGGGAGCAGTTATTGGTGTAATTTCCTTCTACTTTTTGTCTTGAGCAACATTTATTTCGGGTCGAATTGCGTTGGCAAGTGTATCTACCAAAAGCGGTTTAAATGTTTCCTCAAGTTTTCGATAGCAATTTACCAAAGTCTCTTTTCGAGATTCCAGCTTTGCCTCGTGGGGAGGATTTGTAGTCGTATCGATAGGCTGTTTACTTCGACATGCACAACATACGTAGCAAACACCGGGTAAATCAACGTTGTTAATAAAAGATATCACTTCTTTCGTCAGGGCTTTATCACGTTTAGTATGTATTTTACCCAAACTGCTAAAACATTTAACTACTTTGGGTTTGGCGCTTACCCCTTTGTTACACATTTGACACACATCACGTGCTGCTTTTTTTATCTGGGTCATCGGGGTCATCCTTCGCGTCATTGTTACAACCCAACGAGTGATGAGTCAGTGCACTTAGCGGTGCAGTTGTTTATCGATCGGTAGGTACTGGTGGATTGAATGCGTTGGATCGGAGTGATGCGATCCAAGCGGTAAAATACGAACGAATTGAGAAAATGTGGTGCGGTTGAACGAGTTTCGATCTGATAGTGTTGAAAAAACTATCAGTCAATTCGAGATGATGTGATCCTCTCAACAGTATTCGAACAGGAACAATATTCTTGATCACCAAGGATATTGCACGCGTCGGTAAAATTGGGTTAAAACTTGAAAATTTGAATTTTCAAGAATTCACTTTGCTCGAAGTTAAAATGGGTATATTCCGAAAGAACAAATTGAGGCGAGTTCAATGATATATGAACCGTCCAGTTCAGGCAAAAAAGTGAGGAAATAAATCCAAAAGTATGAGAGCACACATATATGCGTCCGCACAGCACGTCAACTCCACGTCACTTCACTTGACAGAATACAATGTTCTTTACGTAAGATTCAAGTATCGCATCCATATAGTAACACAGCCCGAACTGTCGCTTTGTAGACTCTACCCTTGATTAACAGAGACAGACTTTTGTGACTCCAGAGGTGACCCAGGTTGCGAAATGCTGTGAGCATTTTGTACCAACAGTTGTTGAATCATACGTCTTGTTAAACAAAGAAATACTTGAAATCCACTGTTGAATATGGTTTGTACGACCCAATGCGATTCACAAAGAATCACAGAGTGATTCTCAATCAAGCGCTCAAAATGCCTAAAATCATCAATGCATTGTAGTGTAGCCCTTGCGTGAGAATAATTCGTCCATATCCCTAAACAACTTAATTCGTCTTACTATCCTTAAGTTACAGTGGTTTGCATGTATTCAAAGTAGTTCAAAGTTTTAATGGTCCAAAAAGTAAATACTTTACAGTAACCACAGATTAAAAATATAGGGAATTCATAAAAACAACACAAATTTTTTATACACATGGAAAGTCAGCACGTGTATTCAGGTGCAAGGTTGGGTTTGGTCAACATATACTTGTCAAGTTCAGCCTTGAACATGTTCAGGCTTGTTGCGCAAATGATATGTGGGGGCAGGGAGTTCCATAGAAAACAGACTCTGACAGCAAAGAAAAACCTTCGACAATTTGATCTGGAGTGTGGAATAATTAACTTGTATCCATGCGATCTGCTACCACGTGCTTCTTGCCGATGAAACAGGTGTTCGAGTGGGTGATCCACTGTATGCAGAATATTGAAAAGCAGGATCAAGCCACCCCTGAGACGACGGTACGAAAAGTCAAAGAGGTTTAGTGTTGCAATCCGCTCCTCGTATTGCCTGTTGTATAGCCCGGTCACCAGTTTTGTAGCGCGGTGGTATACCCGTTGCAGCAAGGTCATGTCCTTTTGCAACCATGGGGACCATGCTTGAACAGCATACTCCATTGTTGGTCTGATGTAGGTGTTAATTATACGTGGGAGTATCTGCTTTCACGTACACGAGGAAGAGTATTGCCCCCAAGACTGAGCCTTGAGGTACGCCACTTGTAAATTCTACTGGGCTTGATAGTGCCCCATCAACTCCAACCCTTATAACTCTACCAGTCAATTAGTCCTTTATCCAGGCCAATAATCTTCCGCATACCCCGAGCTGCTCCAATTTTTCTAGCAGTATGCTGTGGTTAACACGATCAAAAGCTTTAGACATGTCCAAGTAACACGCATGGATAGGGCATCCATCGTCCACGGCTCGAGTTCAATTATCAAGAGTTATGAGAAGATTGGTGAGACAGGAGTGTCTTGTCCTGAATCCGTGCTGTGCGATGGAAAGATGCTTATTTTGTTCCAAGTGTTTGCTAAGTTCGTCGGCCACAAGTTGTTCGAGAACTTTAGAGACCACTGGCAACAACGTGACTGGTCTGTAGTTAGACGCATCAGATCGGTTCCCTCCTTTGTATATCGGAGTAATTAGTCCACATTTCCAGTCATTAGCATCCGTGCTAAGACTCAAGGACAGGTTGAAAAGGTCAGAGAGTGGTGAGAATAAAGCATGGGCGCATTGCTTTAGGATGAATGGTGTTATTTCATCAGCACCTGAGGATTTTTTGTATTTAACCCGCGTAGCTTTACCAGGATACTCTCGGGTTTCACAACGATTTCGTGTATTGTATTCTGCGACCTGAATGCAGGTATATCGTAGGATACGCGTTCGTTAGTGTAGAACACTCTAGAGTAAAATTGAGCGAGTTTGTTAGCGGCTTCGAGAGCTGTGGATGTAGTTCCAGTTGTAGTAAGTAAAGCGGAAACACCTGGCTTTACCCTGGCCTTTCTGTTCACGATCTGGAAGAGGAGCTTCGGATTTCGTTCAATTTTATCCATCAGATTCATTTGATACTTTTCTTTATCCTCCTGGACAAGTTTAGTAACTTTGTTTCTCAAAAAACGGTAAGATTTCCAAGATTCAGGTGTTGAATGCAGTATGTGGCTTCTCCACGCACAGTTTCTCACCTTTATTCATTTCCGTGTTCGACTCCGGATCACGAATTTGAATCCTTTTTTCAGTTGTTTTGAAACATATTTTGAGTGGAGTTCTATTTTTCGGTTGATTTTCTGAAGTATCGATGACCAGCATTGTTGGACATCAGTGCTAATCGGTGCCTAGTCAGTGACTTCTTGAAGAGACCTTGATAATGCAACCGTATCGATTTTTCTTATCAACTTCTGAGTATCACATGCTCTTGTCGCTTCAGATATATAGTCGAAAACAATGACTACATGATCACTCTTTCCAAGAGGTGCTTCATAACGGATATCCTCGATGACATTTTCCTCGCTAGTCAAAACAAGATCGAGAATGGACGGTGTGTTTGTGCCTCTGAAGCGAGTGCTGCTTGAGATGTGGTTGAATAAAGGAATTTCGTTGAACATTTTGTAGAATAGATGATCAAGAGAGTTCACCGGTGGAATCTCGCTTTTTAGTAAATTCGGGAGATTAAAGTCACCCATGATCAGGACGTTGTTTTGATATCTGGAAACAACCAGCTGAGTTTTCTCAATTAAACTAGCATTGTATGCTTCGTCTGCTGACGGTGGTCGGTAAATCACACCAACAACACAGTTTTCACCTGTTGCTAATTCAAGTGAACACCAAAGTGTATCTTCCAGTATCAAGTCATTATCCGTGATTTCTCTGAACGTGAGGTGTTGATCATAGTAAATAGCAACACCTCCTCCTCCACGATCCATTCGAGTACGATGAAAAAGAAACATGTTTGGAATGGAAATTTCCTCCTCAACTAATTGCTGATTGAACCAAGTTTCCGTTACGGCTATCAGGAGTGGTGAATATTTTTGACGAAGCTCGATTAGTTCGGGTAACTTATTTATCAAGCATTGTGCGTTGGTGTATAAACATTTGATGGTAGATCTTGATAAAAGTGTTGGATGATGAGTATTTGAGCAGGTAAGTTGAGTACGTGTCAAAGATGGTGGGCCTCGTGTTAATGGGTATATTACATCACCGACTCCGATAGAGTCGGTCGACATCCGTTTTTTGGAGCAGGAGTCCCGGCATCACTGTGCTCAGTACCAACGGGTCCGGCAACTTCCACGATAGAGCAGGTTTTCAGGTGTTTACCGACAATTTTGATCTCTCGTGGAACTTTGTATCGATACTGTTTCCAGTTGTTAAGCACGGTGTTCACCATAGTGGTGGTCAAAAGTGTCAGTTTAAGGGGTCGTGGACCATTACCTTCGTAATTCGATGACTTCGGGATTCGGAACGTATCGATAACCGTTACATTGGTGGTTTGGATAGCATTACTGATAAATCTCCACTGTTGTAGGTCGTGGTTGGATTTACACTTTGTATCTGAACCGGTGGCATCTTCTGGGACATTTAAGAGAATAAGGGTGTGCTTGATGCGATCGTTTGCTTTATTTTGGTTACCTTTCGGTGTCGATTTTGCCCGTTCCGACCAGGGCACATCAACAAATACACGAGATTTATTTTCTATGCCGTCTCGTAGCAAGTATGTCGACAGAAGTACATCTTCTAAATACTTCTCATTTTGCACTACTACCTTGAGCAACCGCGGCTTATCTTGGTGTTGCGCTTTGGGAGGACGACTCAAGCGAATCAGCGAAACCGGGTGGATCGCTTTGAGATTCATGCGAGTGCACAGTTTCAACCATTCAGCCAAATCATTCTGATCTCTATTCGAAAATAACGTCTCAGTCGACTCTGGCACGTTGGTGCAGATAACACTAAGAGAAATTCCTTTCGAGACAACTTTCGCTAATGGGGCCTTCGATGTGAACGTTTTCGGCTTTAAGACGCATTTAACACTCTGCTGGGTGCTGTGCTGCAAGAATTCAACCTTTTCCATTGATTGGTTTGGTGGTAAAGTTGAGTATGATGGATTATCTACCGGCTCTTCGGCAGTAACGACGGGTAACGACGGTGTCTTTATAACGTTTATTATCAGTTCATTTAATTTTTGTATACTGGATTCTATTCCATTTAGACACGTCTCAATATCATATTCGCCGAGGCTGACGGTGTTGATTTAGCCTTGCAAACCAGACAAACATAACAAACACCAGGGCAATCATCTCCATTAATAATCGATACTAAATCCGAGGTCAGCGATTTGTCGCATTTAGCATGAACTTTCGACAAACAATCGTAACACGTGACAGACTTTGCCTTAGGACTTACCGACTTTCGGCAAACCGCACACATGCAGCCCGGTGCGCTTTGTTTTCGTTTCGGGGTCATCCGGTCAGGGTTATGAGCAGCACTGTTCAGTGGTTTGTGCACAAGCATTGGCTCTGTCGAGCGATCGATGATGAATATAGCGTGCGAGACAAAAAATTCAGTGTTCACGAAAAAGAGCAAAATCAGAATTTAATCCGGTGATACTCTTCGGTAGTTGATCGCACGATGTTGAAGAGTGGTATATCCAGAAAGCTGAGTTCGAGAGGAGTCCAACAACGCATAATGTATCCACGTAAGTGTAAGTTTAAGAACAGTATATCCTGATAATCAGTAGCTCAAAATAATGCGACCGCACGGCGCGTTGCTCGAATGTATAAATCCTTTTAGTGATTTACCACTGTTTAAAGTCTTGCTGAACATAGAAATTATTGGTTGTGTGTTGAAAGTTCGAGGGCATGCCACAAGACCTTGTTCAGGTTTTTATTGTTGTTTTACAACTTCCTATTAAAACGCTTCAGTATATTTTCAGAAATGTTTAGCTACTTTAAGATATAAGTAGACTATTTCACGTTTTTCTTCTAATTTTCGAGCAAATGGTTCGATGTCAATAACTTGAGATTTACTTTACTTTCGATCACACGCAAAAAGATATTGCGCTATCGTGACAGATTTCCATATTTTTTTATGCCGCTGTGTAGTTATGCCCAAACGCATTGACATTTCCACACATAACAAAACGCTTAATTTCTATTTATTTTTATGCTAAAATATTACACTGAATGTGCTGTTTATGTTTAACTTAAGGCTGAGTGCGCTTTTTGTTTGATTAACGAATATTCTTTAGAATGTGTCAAGTAGAAATCTGCAAGTTACATTCAAGAAAGCCGTGCTTAATGCGTATCAGGACCAGACAATAACGAATACTTTGCTTTGGGATTTAAAGCGAAGCGAAGTTGCGAAGCGAAGCGAATATTCGCAGTTAGGGCACTTCGAAAATTCGCTTCGCTCCAAAATAGTGACATTCGTCATTGTCTGCTACAGACTACAGTCAAGACAATAACGAATACTCCGCTTTGGGATTTAAAGCGAAGCGAAGTTGCGAAGTGCACTTCGGATATTCGCTTTGATACTATTCGCCATTGCGAAGGGCAGTTAGGGCACTTCGAAAATTCGCTTCGCACTTCGCTTCGCTCCAAAAAAGTGACATTCGTTATTGTCTAATCAGGACAAGATTATTAATACTGCTTTGCAGAGAATTCTACTCATCCACAGAATCAACCCGCCAGACGGAATGCCAATATTCTGGAGCATAAAACACGAACAACATTCGGCTTCATGTTACCTCACAAAATATAGAGCAATCCAACAAATCAAAAAATTGAAGATTGATACAACCAACGTCATGGGCCAAGATTACATGGGTGGAAAATCAGATGGTTTATGGGAATGGTCAGCAAATTTTACTGAGGTGTTTGCTACGAGATAAATGTTGAAAACCACAAATATATTCGACTTGTAAAGCAGATATAACCAATAGTCGTGACCAAAAGAGCGAACACGTTAAGTAAACGTTTTTGGATATCCCCCTGGAAAAATTAAGACTTGAAAGCACCGAGCGACAGAATGCGCTATAACTATAACCTCTCGTCACAAATTCACCAGAGTGCCACCTGAAAAGATGGTCAAAATGTCGGCAAACCCAAGCATATTTAATGCAAGTGTATTCGTGACTAATTTTGTACTGCAATCAACTAAAAATGAAGGTGTTAGGAGGCACCGCACTTGACCAACAAAACAGCCCGAATCGTCTACTGGGCGGAAATTGGACACTACTCTTAATCAGTGAAAATATTCCAACTCACTAATGAGTGTGGCGTTTGATTAATGTTTACAATCAATCAATCAATCGTTAGTTTACGATCAATTGACTTTTATTTTTTCTACGTTCGTGGACAGTGAATACTGGGGATTGACTTGGCTGAGAGTTATCGTATACAAAGGAAACGTAAACAGAACAATTTACAATTTAAACCTCTATATGTAAGGTTATCATTTATGATGACCGAATTCATGCGTCGCGATATCCAGCCCAGTAGAAGTTACAAGTGGAATAGCTCAAGGCTCAGTCTTGGGGCCAATAATCTTCCTGGTGTACGCTAAGAATATACCTGAAATCGTAAGCTGATAGCAAGACTCAAGAGGTAGAAACTTTTAAACGTTTATACACAGACTTCGCAAATTCCCGAGCATTTTGTTACGAAAGACTTGAATGAGTAGTTTTCAGGTGAGAGATTACCGGAAAACGTTCAATTCAATTCAATTTTAATGTTCTAAAAAGCATAAAACTTTACAAAATCGACAGAATAATATGGGTACTACGAAAAATATAACTATCAAAAACGGGATTTGGTTGTTTCTTGAGCAGATCAAGAATCAGGTAAAAGTCCGAATGGCGGAGATTGTTTTCGATTGGTAGGATTACAAGTGTAAACGCATGGGGTCTAGATGTAAGTTTACTTTGATGCACGGGTTGAGGGTCAAAATGGCATTAAGACTTCTCTTGAACATCTGCTGATTTTGTGTTTTTATAACATTTTCGGGTAGATTGTTCCAACTAAAACAAATTCGCACAGCAAACAAATGTTGTCTACAGTTGCGTCGCGATTCAGGGACGGTTATAGTCTATGTTTGAGTTCTTGTATCATGCGAGCTCCGTAGATTAAATGAGCAATGTAGAGGGTGTTTTGCGGTATTTAAACGAGTGTACAATAAAATCGAATCTCTTAGGAGAAGACGACGTGAGTAATCGAATAAATTCAAGGTTTTGATTCGCGCCTTGTATGGTTTCCTGCTGAATACGGCAAAAAGTTTCGTAGCTCGTTGGTGTATTGTTTGCAAAGTTGAAACATCTTTTTTAAGACATTGCAATCATGCTTGAACTGCATATTCCATCTTTGGTCTGATGTTCGTATGTATAATGCGGGTAATTGTCTGTTTTGTGTACCTAAGGAACATCCTCTTTAGGAGCGACGATTTCTTTGATGTTTTGCGATAGACGGAGTTGCAGTGGCTCGACACCAAAACACCCAAGTCCTTTTGCTACATGTTCCACAAAAGGTTGAGTGCACCAAAACTATTTTGTAACTGCAAATATATTCCTAGGTTTAACCTATGAGACCTTTGAAATTGAAAGATTTGCCATTTTTAGTAGGCAAACATGGAGATTGTACTGAGCTATCTTAAGCCGTTCGCAGTCTTCAGGCTCATTTATCCTCGACCACACTTTATATTGTTCGCGAACGGTACGATCTTACATTTGATGAGAGCCGGAAAGTCATTGGCATAAAGTGCGAAGAGGATTGGTCCGAGGACGGATCTCTAATTCACCCTGCTCGTTACTCTGTTACCAGTGATTTCAAAATTACTTGAGCGACTCATTGTTGACGATCTAATGGAACACTTCGAGAATAATCAGTTGCTATCGAGGAACCGGCATGGATTCAGGCGAAATTATTCCTGTTTGTCTAATTTACTGGTAACGCTAGATGATTGGACAAAATCAGTAGATAAAGGACAAGCAATACACGCGTGCTACTTAGATATTTCAAAACCATTCGAACGTGTTGACCATTCCCTACTACTGCAGAAGCTTAAAAGGCTTGGTATCACTGGAAAGTTGCTGAATTGGCTAAATGACTACCTAACAAATCGCACTAACCAGGTACGTGTTGATGGTGCATTATCCAAACCAATTGCAGCAACTAGCGATGTTCCCCAAGGCTCAGTCCTTGGTCCGATCCTCTTTCTGTTTATGTCAATGAAATACCGGAAATTGTTCGATGTAACATTTCGTTTTTTGCGGACGACATAAAGATTTGGCGCAGCATTCGTAGTCCAGAAGACTGTCTGCTATTACAAAAGGATCTTGATACGCTTCACAACTGGTCGTTGAAGAACAAACTGCCGTTTAACTTTAACAAATGCGGGATCATGAATGTGGGGAATCGAGTAGAGTTCACATATCACATAGGTTCGCATGTCCTTGAAAATTGCAGTGAAGAAAAAAATTTGGGTGTCTGGATATGCTCCAGTTTAAAAACATCACTTCAAAATAACAGTGCCTTTAAAAAAGAAACACGTGTTCCTAATCTACTCAAACGTGTATTTGGAAATTTTTGCCCAAGATATTCCCAAGGATCATGAATACGTACTTGAGACCAGTCATGGAATAGGGTGTGCAGTCATGGTCTCCGTGGCTCAAGAGGGATGTGGAACTTATGCAGCGAATCTATCACCGCTCAACGGAACTAGTTCTCAGCATCCGAAACAAACCATATAAAGAAAGGATAGCTCAATTGAATCTGTTCGATTTTCCCTATCTTTTCCTTATCTTACTTTACAAAACATTCCATACCCCGAAACATCACTTACAGGATTTTTTCACGCGATTGGATACGAGGAATTATCGGAACCATGAATATGTGCTGGTCGTACCCCATTCCCGCCTGAACTGTAGAAGGTATTTTTACTCTGTCCGTGTCTGTTTTACTTGGAACAGTTTACCTTCAACCGTTGCTCACGCTACTAGCTTGCATGACTTTAAAACGAAATTAGACGAATTTTTATTGCATTATTCGTTTCCAGAACAAGTATATACTGTTTAATCTATGTCCTTATATTGTTTATACAATTAGATTTCAATTTTTAACATCCTATGGTTGTTGTTGAGCTTGTTGCTTTTTGGACCATTAAAAAGCTTGAATTACCTTGAATTACCCCACCTAACACTAGTACCGACTCCGATAAATCACCGTCAACAATGACTTGAACAAGCCATCAGTCAGGTAATTTTCTAACCAGGCTTATATTCTGCCATTGATACTACAACGTTCAAGCTTCTGTAAGAGAATACTGGGGTTTACGAGGTCAAATGCCTTCGACATATCGAGGTGACATACATGGATGGTATCCCTAACATCTACTGTTGGAATCCGATCGTCAAAGGTAAAGAGAATGTTAGTAATGCAGGAGTATCCAGTTCTAAATCTGTGTTGCGCTCCCGAAAAAAGTGTAATTTCCTCAAGGTATTTGCTTAGTTTGTTCGCCAAGATCGTTACGAGCACCTATGATACAGCGGACAACAGGGTAACAGGCCTGCAATTTGCAGGCTCTGAACGCCTTTGAAAATCGGGTATAATTTATCGGATTTCCAGTCTGTCGGTATGACACTTTGGGTCAGCGATTCGCAGAATAAATCTGTCACGCATCCGCACTGAAATTGTGAACAACTAGAGGATTTTCTGGGATTCAACGATAACAGAGTTTCCAGCACCTCTTTATTTGGTAATGCTTATTGAGTCCAATGGCACACGATGCGTTATTCATGAATCACATTTGTATATCTACGCTTTGAGGGTCATTCCAGATTACGTCTGTAATGCCGCAACTCCTGGTTTCACTGAACACTGCTTCTTCACAATCTGGTAAATGGGGTTTAGATTACGCTGCATTTTAGACATTATATCAGCAAGAAACTGTATTTTGTCTTTATTAATAACTTTACAAACATGGTTCCCACCTGTTCGAAAGGTCTCCCATATGATTTCATTGGTTAACCGTCGATAGTTTCTCCAAGCCATCTTTCGCATGTAAATCTATCTCCGAGTGCGACTGCGGATTTTTACATCCGAATGCAGTTCCACGCTATTTAGTTACGAATGCTGAGTTTGAGTTGGTAAAATAGGCTGGACTACTGTTCTTCAACTCCGATGCCTTCAATTTGCCAATCGTTAATCAAACTTATGGCGTTTGACAATTTAGATTAGCATTCCTTCCTAGATGATTTTTCTTGTATCGCTTGTTCGCTCTCCTTGACATAGGTTGCCGAAATTGAAGACTAAATAATCGTTCAAAAATAGCGAACAATCGTATGCAATATTTTCGACAGAGTCTGTTTCAGTTGTCAAGATCAGATTGCGCAGTGAAGACATATCTGTCTGTGAGGAGCGGGGAACACCGATTGCTACCGAACGATATGTAATTCGTCCATCTCTGTCCAAGTTATGACCTACTTTATGTGGAGAAATTTGAACATCAAATACACATGCGAACGATTTTAATATCGAACAAACAGAAAGCACTTTCGAGGACAGCTAATTTACTGTATGGTATTTAGTAAATTGGATGAGTTAGTCGGAGTGATTAATGCTGCCTTAAATATTTTTGTATGAATCTGGTTGAATTACAGAAAACATTTATTATCTTCCAACCAGACCCGCCATTGGTTTAGTCTGTAGTAGTACTACAATAATGTCCCCAAGAACGTTGGAGAAAAGGCAGGTTGACTGGAAGATATATAGCGGTAGCCAAAACGTGTACAGAGCGATCACGATGCACGCACAAACGAAAACGGAAGTTAATAATTGTCAAGGACAATGTTTTGATGAGGCAAAACAAGCGGTGTTACACAGCCCCCCTCCAAGAAGTCTGGTCAACGAAGACTTCTGATCGGGAGTTGCCAGTAGTGTGGCGCATGCGGGTTTCAGGTTACCCCGGGTAGGAACGTAGTCTCTCAGCAACCAGTCACATAGAAGTCAGCCAGGGCGCTCGGTCTGCGTGGGTCGATCTTCGGTGGTTCGAGAGTAGGATGTACGGTGAACCGATCAGGACTAAGCCAAGTAGCGTCTCATATGTGAGTGAACGTACTGCCGATCCGCCTCACATGGAGTGAACAGCTGCTAGCTGGATGTTCCCGTTTGGCGTGGTCTTAGTATGAACCCAATTTGAGCAGAAGCAGGCGCATTCGTAGGCTTGACAACAAGAACCAGAAGCTTCGAAAACACAGTCCCTGCTCAGAATTTCCTGTGTCCCGAAGAAGGATGGTAAACGGCCGCGCCAGGAGAATCGGTTGACGCGTAAATCTGGGCTGGTAAGGACCTTGTGTGACGTGACAGGCGTGTTGGAACAATTGTGCTCTTGTTGGTGGCTAGGGCTACCGGGTGAGTTGGGGGGCAAGCGTAGGTGGACCTGGAAGGGTGTGCGATTAGGTGGCATCAGCGGTGGGTGTATGCGTACCTGAGGGATGAAAGAAAAAGAAAACTCCCTGGTGCATGGGTTTTGTGCCACGACCGAGTGATTAGAATGAGGTACGAAATAATGCACCCGTGCATGCCAAAAGATATGAAATTATCAACTATTCACAACAAAATCAGCGAATCGAACGGGTTCGCGTTTAGCACGTTTGGTTCCTAAAGTGGCCGGCTCTGGGTTAGCTGTAGGGACAGGAGGGGTAATGACCAGTGGTGCCGGGGTTAGCGTTGGGCCACGTGGGATTACTCCCTCGTCCATGAAAACCTGTTTGACTCTGTTTGACACTGTTTGAGACAGTGTCATGCTTGCCAACACGGTCAACGGCGACCGTCCTGGGAGAGCGCCCGTGTTTTGCGGCGTGTGTTGATGGTAGGGGCTACCGGGAGAATGGCGACAGGCGTCGGCGATCCGGGGGTGGCGCGTGCCACGTTTTCCACAGCGGGAGGTACATGCGTACCGAGGGGATACACAGGATGATGCGTGCATTCCAGGTTACCGGATAAGATGGCGACAAGCGTCGGTGCTCCGGGGGTGGTGCGTGCCACAATTTTCACAGCTGGGGGTGCATGTGTACCTGAGAAGTAAAAAGAAAAAACTCTCTGGTGCATGGCTTTACGGCCACGACCGAGTTATAGTGATGAGGCTGAGGTAGAAGTTCAATCAATAACTTTGGTAACGTTACTAGCGAGAATCTTCCAAGTATTCTTCAAAGATACCTAGGAGTCTGTTGGCCTGTCGATATATATTCTGGCAGTGCACCGTACTCTTCAGGGTTCCACTCATTCATACTTCAAGATCTTTTCTTACTACCCTTGATCCACTCAATATATCGATCAACCGCACTCCGTTTAATCTAAATCGTGCAAGGCGATCTAACATGTCGTCGATCAACCATGAGGTGAGTGGATCACATATTCCTAGACGCATTCGTTTTTGAAGAAGCAAATGCTGAGTGACGCTGTCAAATCTTCAGTAATGTCCATGTAACAGATGTGAACTATTATCAAATTCCTTCGTCCAGTCGTCTAACGCTGTGAGAAGATTTGTTAAACAAGAGCAATGAGATCGAACTCGATGCTGCGCTGACGCGAACAAATTACGCGATTCAAAGTGTGCAACAATTCGTTCCCAAACTATACGTTCCATGACCTTACCAATAACTGTTGATAGTTTGACGGGATTATTTGCATATAGATGTAATCACACCCGACTTCCAATGTTTCCGTACCACTCGCATAAGCATCGAATGGTTAAACAGGCTGGAAAGCGGTTCACAAAGCTGACGATGGCAGAACCTCAGCACATCTGGTGTGATGCCATCCACACCTGGGGATTTTCTTACTTTTAGTTTGAGCAATTGGCTTGCGACAATCTCTGGATTTATCAAAATTTCGCTCAATGTTTGGATTCTTGAGTCGACGGGAAACTCACAACAATCCATTAAAACCATTGGCACAAACACTCTAGTTTAATAAATCGCGAGAGCTTTTGCGGTTTCCGACGCTGTATCAGTGAGTTCTCACCATTCTGGACGAACGGACTCTTGACAATTGCCCAGCACGGATTTCGCAGAAACCGCTCTTGTCTAACTAATTTGCTGACATGTTTGGACGACTGGACTAGTGTAGTGGACGCCGGAGGCAGTATTCATGCATGCTACTTAGACATTTCTAAAGCTTTTGACAGAGTTGATCACAACTTACTGCTGAACAAGCTAAAGAAACACGGTATTGCTGGAGGACTGTACGACTTGCTGCGAGACTATCTCAGCAAAAGACATATACGGGTTCGAGTTGACGGTATACTATCGAAGGAAATCGACGTCACTAGCGGTGTTCCACAGGGATCCGTGCTCGGACCGATACTGTTTCTGATCTATATGAATGACCTGCCAACACCACGCGGCAGTAAGATGGTTCTGTTCGCAGATGACATAAAAATATGGAAAAAAATCAGCACTGCCGAGGATTGCAGTGTGCTTCAAAGTGACTTGGATGCTGTGCAAATGTGGTTATCTGAAAATAACCTACCGCTAAACATGCAGAAGTCTCAAATCATGCACATTGGTCGTGTGCTAAGCTTTTCTCATTCATACAAGCTTGGCAACAATATCCTGGAGTACACCAAACAAGAAAAAGACCTGGGTGTCTGGATTTGCGGTAGCCTGAAAAATGGTCTACAATGCGAAGCCGTTTACAAACGCGCGTCTCGGATGCTCGGTGTGTTAAGGCGGATATTCGGACGTTTTTCCCAGAGATGTTTTTCTCTGATGATGAACACGTACATACACCCGCTTACTGATTACGCTTCACAAGCCTGGACTCCATGGCTTCAAAAAGACATTTCACTATTGGATCGCATACACCACAGAGCCTCAAAGCTGGTCATTGGGCTCGAAAACCTACCATTCGCTGACCGGCTAAGTAAACTGAAGCTGACGACGTTTGCACAAAGGAGACTGCGAGCCGACCTCCTCCTCACATTCAAAATCCTTAACAGTGTTTCCCACCCTTTGGATATACTATTTCACCGACGAACATCCAGCAACAACCGCGGTCACAACTGCAAGTTGGAAATACCCCACTCCAATCAGAACTGCCGCAGGTATTTTTATTCTGTGCGTATTTGTTTCGCTTGGAATTCCCTGCCAGCCGATTTGGTAAGCTCAAACACTTTTTCTATATTTAAATTAAAACTAGACGATTTCCTGAGAGCCAATCCAAATTATGCCCCGAACTATTTATAATCTATCGTTACCAGAATTATTTTGATTTTGACATTTTTCTATACACATATACACTTGTACCTATAGTTCAACTGCATGGTTATTGTAAAGTAATTGCTTTTTCAACCATAAAATCTTGAATCTTGAATCTTGAATTATTGCTTTCGCGTTCATGATTTTGTATAATAACTTAGGGTTGCGTGCCATTTGTTCACAGCAGCATCGATTGGTGCGCTTCCAATAGATTCAATGTGAAACGTCTTTGTATCGCATTTGCTGTCTGCCCAATGGTAAAAATAATAAATTGAGCTCACTATAGTGGAATGAAATGCGACCTGTTTCCATTTAGTACACATGACAAAGCCAGCGTAGCGGCACTGTCCTTGTATGGTTAATATGCTTTTCAGTGCAGTATAACTTTGTAAACCGTATTGTTCTTCTTGAAAATGGTTGCACTTCCAGTTCAGCAAAAACAGTGCTGAAACGTATAGATGGAGTTTAGATAGTGCAGAGAATCACCCGTTCGTCATATCTCTAATCAGCTGAAAATTAGTTCAGGTGTTGTTATTTTGTAGATATAATACGAATCAAAATAAATAAATCACTAATATTTGTATCTCGCCAATAAATATCTATTCGCTTCCAAGAACTGAGTAAAATAACAGAATTTATTAACTTATGTTTCGATACATATTTGTGGTATGGTTCATGATTCCTTAGGACGGAGGTTTTCCAACAAAAGTTGCACTTACAATTTTAATCAATTTTTTTCTTTTTGGTGAGTGAAAAATCATGTGCCAGTGAACGAATGAGCGCACATCATTGATATCGATTTTTAAAATTAGCGTAAAAACAAATTCCTTACGAAATTGTGACCTAATACGTGATGCACTCACCATAACGTCGCGTTGTTTTCGCCTTAAAATCAACAATGTTGAATCCGCTTACGTAACATTTTCAAATTTTTAAATGTTGCAAACTTTTATCTAAAAATATACCAAGGTGTAATCAAAAGATGTGGTTTGCAATTGATTCGTTCACGCATTTGTTGTGGTCTAAACGTCAACTAGCGGCGTGTTAAACAACAGTTCTCGGATGATTTGCTTGAAAGTGGCTGATGGCAAGACTCAGGAGGTAGAAACTTTTAAACGTTTATAAACAGACTTTGCAAATTCCCGAGCATTTTGTTACGAAAGACTTGAATGAGTAGTTTCCAGGTGAGAGATTACCGGGAAACGTTTAATTCAATTCAATTTCAATGTTCTAAAAATCATAAAACTTTACAAAATCGACAGAATAATATGGGTACTACGAATAATATAACTATCAAAAACGGGATTTGGTTGTTTGTTGAGCAGTTCAAGAATCAGGTAAAAGTCCGAATGGCGGAAATTGTTTTCGATTGGTAGGATTACAAATGTAAACGCATGGGGTCTAGATGTACAGTTTACTTTGATGTACGGGTTGAGGGTCAAAATGGCATAAAGACCTCTCTTGAACATCTGCTGATTTTGTGAGTTTATAACATTGTCGGGCAGATTGTTCCAACTAAAACAAATTCGCACAGCAAACAAATGTCTACATTTGCGTTGCGATTCAGCGACTGTTAGAGTCAATGTTCGAGTTCTTGTATCATGCGAGCCCCGTAGATTAAATGAGCAATGTAGAGGGTAATTTGCGGTATTCAAACGAGTGTACAATAAAATCAGATCTCTTAGGAGAAGACGACGTGAGTAATCGAATAAATTCAGGGTTTTGATTCGCGCATTGTATGGTTTCCTGCTGAATACGGCAAAAAGTTTCGTAGCTCGTTGGTGTATTGTTTCCAAAGTCGCAACATCTTTTTTAAGACATGACAATCATGCTTGAACTGCATATTCCATCTTTGGTCTGATGTTCGTATGTATAATGCGGGTAATTGTCTGTTTTGTGTACCTAAGGAACATCCTCTTTAGGAGCGACAATTTCTTTGATGTTTTGCGATAGACGGAGTTGCAGTGGCTCGACACCAAAACACCCAAGTCCTATTGCTACATGTTCCACAAAAGGTTGAGTGCACCAAAACTATTTTGTAACTGCAAATATATTCCTAGGTTTAACCTATGAGACCTTTGAAATTGAAAAATTTGCAATTTTTAGTAGGCAAACATGGAGATTGTACTGATCTATCTGAAGCCGTTAGCAGTCTTCAGGCTCATTTATCCTCGACCACACTTTATATTGTTCGCGTACAGTACAGCCATGGGACCCAGGCTTGGATGGAATATTACATAACAGGACGTATACATGTGTTAATTACCCGGGGTAGGGTTTCGTGCGTAAATATCCGGAATATTCTTTTGAGAAGACTCAAGATACGGCAAGCTTTATTGTATACCATCCGTAAATGCTGTCCAGGCTAAGGGTTAAACGAAACCCAGATACCAAGACCTTTTTCTGCTGTGGTCCAGACGAGATCTTGCGTGCCAAGCTAATACGTGTGGCGCAGAGATTTTCCAAGCTGCAGCATTTTACATTTCGCAGGGTTAAATGGTAACGCATTCAAGTCTGACTAACGAAATAAGATGCTCAGATCTTTTTGTAATGCCATACAGTCATTAACAGACCTGACACGTTTCCACATTTTAATATCATCAGCAAATAGTATCAAGTTGCATTCAATATTCTCTACTCTATCTTTCATATACACCAAGAATAGAAGAGGTTCAAGCACCGAGCCATGCGGAGATCCACTCGTGACGTCTATTTTTCTAGATAAGGTGCTGCCAACGCGAACTTGGACGTGCCTATCAGTAAGATAGTCGCTTATCCAATTTAGCAATATTCCCATTATTCCATAAGACTCGAATTTTTTGATTAAGATGTCATGGTTGACTCTATCGAAAGCTTTGGAAATATGGATGTAGCAAGCATGTACAGCCTCACCTTCATCTAGTGCCTTGGTCCAATCCTCGAACGTTGTAAGAAGGTTAGATAAACAGCAACCGTGTTGTGCTGCAGTCAAAGTGTTTTGGTTTTCAAGATGTTCTCTTATACGCGCAGTCACAATGCGTTCCATTAATTTAGAGATCACCGGAAGTAACGTTACCGGTCTATAGTTTGCTGTGTCTGAACGGCTACCGCCTTTATAAATAGGAGTTATCATCCCTGCTTTCCATTGCCGTGGTATTTTTCCTTCATTTAAGCTGAGATTGAATATGCAAGTGAGAGGAGCAGTGAAAGCAACGCGATGCCTACGAAGTATGGCGGGGGTAATTTTGTCTGCGCCTGGCGTCTTCTTTTCGTTTAGTTGACAAAGTTCCCGCCAAACCATGTATTCGTTGATAGTCATTTCACTTAGTAATTCAAAATGTTGCGAATTTGGTGAAACTTGCTATGGGATAAAAGGCTTCAGATTGAAGACAAATGAGTAAAACGTTGCTAAGGCATCTGCGGTATCTTTGGCAGTGTGGGTCAATCCATTAGGTGTTAGTACAGAGAAAACACCTGGTTTGATCTTCGATCGTTCATTTACTATCTTGTAGAGAAGCTTATGATTCTTTTCCATTCTCTTAAGCAAGTTCCATTGGAATTGCATGCGATCTTCTCTTACAAAAGTCGTGACTTGATTCCGTATCTTACAGAATCGCTTCCAAGTTGCTTCCGTACCAAACTGCTTATGAGTTACCCAAGTCTCTCGCTTTACAGCTAACCATTTCTTAGTTCTACTCCGAATAACAAACTGGTTGTTGTAGCTGCATTTGTGTGGTAGAAAAATCGTGTTTACGTAAATATTCAAATTCAGATAATTTAGAAACCAATTGTAATATGAGCCAGAATCCATTGAATCAAACTCATGAGTGTATGCATCCCGGAGACTGATATTTAAGGATTCAAATTGTATTTTCCTTATGACTTTCGTCTGTTCGCTCGATCGTTCCGCACTACATACATAATCAAACAAAAGCACCACGTGATCACCCTTCCCAGTGGTGCCAGGTATTGTATATCCTCTACCGCGGTTGCCTCAGGCGTTAAGACAAGGTCAAGGGTTGAAGGTTGGTCAAGACCCCGCCAGCGAGTTGGCTGGTTAACGTGATTATGCAGTGAAGCAATTTCTATAACCTCCTTGAATTTATGTTCAATCGAATGCAGGGAGTGCTCAACTCTTGAAAACAGATGCGGGAGATTAAAATCACCAATGATCAGCAATTGCGTATTTTGGCATCTTGTGATGTGTTTCAAGAATTCGATTAGCTTATTATTAAATGAGCTTTCGGATGATGGCGAGCGGTAAATGATGCCGATCGTACATTCATCTCCATTGACTGATTTTACTGAACACCACATCGTATCAGGAAAGCTGAGGTCAGGATGATCGATGACGTGACACTGCGCTAAACGTTCGTGATAGTAGACTGCGACTCCACCACCAGATCTTCGATCGCGATCGCGAGGGAGTATTGACATTTTCGGAATCAAAAGCTCAGCATCAGTCATGCAGGGCTGAAAACAAATCTCTGTAACTACAACCAAATCGGGTGAACGTCTATCACAAAGCTCACATAGTTCAGCTAATTTGTTAGTTAAACACTGAGCATTTGTATAGATGCACTTGATCGTATTTATCTTACACAATGTCGGATCGTGTACTGTAGCTATTGGTCCGACTCGCGATGAGCCGGAGTTTTTTCGTTTTTCAGGGTAACATTTTGACTGTCAGTAACAAGATTACAATCAGGCTGTGGTTGCGATGGTTCTGTGGGTTTCGGTGAGGGAACACGCTTGGGCACGCTTAGACTCACGTCTGGTGGAAGTTTTGAGCGGTTTGATTTCCATTCAGTATTGATAGCGATAGCCATTTCAGTCGTTAGAATAGTGATTTTCAGATAACTGGGCCCATTGCCTTTGTAGTTGGAGGATCAAGGTATTCTAAAAGAGTCTACGTCAATGGAATCACGAGATCCAATAGCATCGGCAATGCATAACCATTGCTTCGGATCATGTTGCTTTGATTCCGATGCTGATACTACATCAACATTTTCGAGGACACCGAAAATAAGAGCGAAACTCGAGTCCAGTGCTTCCATTATGCACCGTCGTGATCAACTTTGTGAATAGTTCGATGGGCTTGTCACGGATGAGTAGTTACAAATATAAACACCGAGAAATATTAAAATATGTGAAGTAGAGTGGTCTCAACAAGTGGATTGACCTTTCCTTTCCCACCAAGGTATGTCGGCTTGTACTCGGCAGGTAAAACCGGGACAAGCACTGTGTAGATACGCATTGAGGATGACTTCTTCCATTTCAGATTTATTTCTCAATGTGCGGCCGGTCTACGTGAGGGGAGTCATTATGCCGGGTTAAGCGCGTCATCGATGTTTGTACCAAAGCTTTCAAGCCCGTGTGTGTACAGAGCTTAGTCCATTCGTTGAGCTCATGTGCTTTTCTTGCTGAGAAAAGTGAATCTGTCGATTCCGGGATATTTGTGCAGATTACACTGAGAGCGATATCTGTCTTAGCAGAATGAGCGGTAACATTGATTTTGTGGGAGGCTCGGATCTAGCAACTAGACGATTTTACCAGATGAGGACCTAGGTAAACAGGATTCAGTAGGTCCATCTTTATTATTTTCGGATGAGCTATCAACACATTCAGTTAAGGGAGCAGTTATTGGTGTAATTTCCTTCTACTTTTTGTCTTGAGCAACATTTATTTCGGGTCGAATTGCGTTGGCAAGTGTATCTACCAAAAGCGGTTTAAATGTTTCCTCAAGTTTTCGATAGCAATTTACCAAAGTCTCTTTTCGAGATTCCAGCTTTGCCTCGTGGGGAGGATTTGTAGTCGTATCGATAGGCTGTTTACTTCGACATGCACAACATACGTAGCAAACACCGGGTAAATCAACGTTGTTAATAAAAGATATCACTTCTTTCGTCAGGGCTTTATCACGTTTAGTATGTATTTTACCCAAACTGCTAAAACATTTAACTACTTTGGGTTTGGCGCTTACCCCTTTGTTACACATTTGACACACATCACGTGCTGCTTTTTTTATCTGGGTCATCGGGGTCATCCTTCGCGTCATTGTTACAACCCAACGAGTGATGAGTCAGTGCACTTAGCGGTGCAGTTGTTTATCGATCGGTAGGTACTGGTGGATTGAATGCGTTGGATCGGAGTGATGCGATCCAAGCGGTAAAATACGAACGAATTGAGAAAATGTGGTGCGGTTGAACGAGTTTCGATCTGATAGTGTTGAAAAAACTATCAGTCAATTCGAGATGATGTGATCCTCTCAACAGTATTCGAACAGGAACAATATTCTTGATCACCAAGGATATTGCACGCGTCGGTAAAATTGGGTTAAAACTTGAAAATTTGAATTTTCAAGAATTCACTTTGCTCGAAGTTAAAATGGGTATATTCCGAAAGAACAAATTGAGGCGAGTTCAATGATATATGAACCGTCCAGTTCAGGCAAAAAAGTGAGGAAATAAATCCAAAAGTATGAGAGCACACATATATGCGTCCGCACAGCACGTCAACTCCACGTCACTTCACTTGACAGAATACAATGTTCTTTACGTAAGATTCAAGTATCGCATCCATATAGTAACACAGCCCGAACTGTCGCTTTGTAGACTCTACCCTTGATTAACAGAGACAGACTTTTGTGACTCCAGAGGTGACCCAGGTTGCGAAATGCTGTGAGCATTTTGTACCAACAGTTGTTGAATCATACGTCTTGTTAAACAAAGAAATACTTGAAATCCACTGTTGAATATGGTTTGTACGACCCAATGCGATTCACAAAGAATCACAGAGTGATTCTCAATCAAGCGCTCAAAATGCCTAAAATCATCAATGCATTGTAGTGTAGCCCTTGCGTGAGAATAATTCGTCCATATCCCTAAACAACTTAATTCGTCTTACTATCCTTAAGTTACAGTGGTTTGCATGTATTCAAAGTAGTTCAAAGTTTTAATGGTCCAAAAAGTAAATACTTTACAGTAACCACAGATTAAAAATATAGGGAATTCATAAAAACAACACAAATGTTTTATACACATGGAAAGTCAGCACGTGTATTCAGGTGCAAGGTTGGGTTTGGTCAACATATACTTGTCAAGTTCAGCCTTGAACATGTTCAGGCTTGTTGCGCAAATGATATGTGGGGGCAGGGAGTTCCATAGAAAACAGACTCTGACAGCAAAGAAAAACCTTCGACCTTTGATCTGGAGTGTGGAATATTTAACTTGTATCCATGCGATCCGCTACCACGTGCTTCTTGCCGATGAAACAGGTGTTCGAGTGGGTGATCCACTGTATGCAGAATATTGAAAAGCAGGATCAAGCCACCCCTGAGACGACGGTACGAAAAGTCAAAGAGGTTTAGTGTTGCAATCCGCTCCTCGTATTGCCTGTTGTATAGCCCGGTCACCAGTTTTGTAGCGCGGTGGTATACCCGTTGCAGCAAGGTCATGTCCTTTTGCAACCATGGGGACCATGCTTGAACAGCATACTCCATTGTTGGTCTGATGTAGGTGTTAATTATACGTGGGAGTATCTGCTTTCACGTACACGAGGAAGAGTATTGCCCCCAAGACTGAGCCTTGAGGTACGCCACTTGTAAATTCTACTGGGCTTGATAGTGCCCCATCAACTCCAACCCTTATAACTCTACCAGTCAATTAGTCCTTTATCCAGGCCAATAATCTTCCGCATACCCCGAGCTGCTCCAATTTTTCTAGCAGTATGCTGTGGTTAACACGATCAAAAGCTTTAGACATGTCCAAGTAACACGCATGGATAGGGCATCCATCGTCCACGGCTCGAGTTCAATTATCAAGAGTTATGAGAAGATTGGTGAGACAGGAGTGTCTTGTCCTGAATCCGTGCTGTGCGATGGAAAGATGCTTATTTTGTTCCAAGTGTTTGCTAAGTTCGTCGGCCACAAGTTGTTCGAGAACTTTAGAGACCACTGGCAACAACGTGACTGGTCTGTAGTTAGACGCATCAGATCGGTTCCCTCCTTTGTATATCGGAGTAATTAGTCCACATTTCCAGTCATTAGCATCCGTGCTAAGACTCAAGGACAGGTTGAAAAGGTCAGAGAGTGGTGAGAATAAAGCATGGGCGCATTGCTTTAGGATGAATGGTGTTATTTCATCAGCACCTGAGGATTTTTTGTATTTAACCCGCGTAGCTTTACCAGGATACTCTCGGGTTTCACAACGATTTCGTGTATTGTATTCTGCGACCTGAATGCAGGTATATCGTAGGATACGCGTTCGTTAGTGTAGAACACTCTAGAGTAAAATTGAGCGAGTTTGTTAGCGGCTTCGAGAGCTGTGGATGTAGTTCCAGTTGTAGTAAGTAAAGCGGAAACACCTGGCTTTACCCTGGCCTTTCTGTTCACGATCTGGAAGAGGAGCTTCGGATTTCGTTCAATTTTATCCATCAGATTCATTTGATACTTTTCTTTATCCTCCTGGACAAGTTTAGTAACTTTGTTTCTCAAAAAACGGTAAGATTTCCAAGATTCAGGTGTTGAATGCAGTATGTGGCTTCTCCACGCACAGTTTCTCACCTTTATCCATTTCCGTGTTCGACTCCGGATCACGAATTTGAATCCTTTTTTCAGTTGTTTTGAAACATATTTTGAGTGGAGTTCTATTTTTCGGTTGATTTTCTGAAGTATCGATGACCAGCATTGTTGGACATCAGTGCTAATCGGTGCCTAGTCAGTGACTTCTTGAAGAGACCTTGATAATGCAACCGTATCGATTTTTCTTATCAACTTCTGAGTATCACATGCTCTTGTCGCTTCAGATATATAGTCGAAAACAATGACTACATGATCACTCTTTCCAAGAGGTGCTTCATAACGGATATCCTCGATGACATTTTCCTCGCTAGTCAAAACAAGATCGAGAATGGACGGTGTGTTTGTGCCTCTGAAGCGAGTGCTGCTTGAGATGTGGTTGAATAAAGGAATTTCGTTGAACATTTTGTAGAATAGATGATCAAGAGAGTTCACCGGTGGAATCTCGCTTTTTAGTAAATTCGGGAGATTAAAGTCACCCATGATCAGGACGTTGTTTTGATATCTGGGAACAACCAGCTGAGTTTTCTCAATTAAACTAGCATTGTATGCTTCGTCTGCTGAAGGTGGTCGGTAAATCACACCCACAACACAGTTTTCACCTGTTGCTAATTCAAGTGAACACCAAAGTGTATCTTCCAGTATCAAGTCATTATCCGTGATTTCTCTGAACGTGAGGTGTTGATCATAGTAAATAGCAACACCTCCTCCTCCACGATCCATTCGAGTACGATGAAAAAGAAACATGTTTGGAATGGAAATTTCCTCCTCAACTAATTGCTGATTGAACCAAGTTTCCGTTACGGCTATCAGGAGTGGTGAATATTTTTGACGAAGCTCGATTAGTTCGGGTAACTTATTTATCAAGCATTGTGCGTTGGTGTATAAACATTTGATGGTAGATCTTGATAAAAGTGTTGAATGATGAGTATTTGAGCAGGTATGTTAAGTACGTGTCAAAGATGGTGGGCCTCGTGTTAATGGGTATATTACATCACCGACTCCGATAGAGTCGGTCGACATCCGTTTTTTGGAGCAGGAGTCTCGGCATCACTGTGCTAAGTACCAACGGGTCCGGCAACTTCCACGATAGAGCAGGTTTTCAGGTGTTTACCGACAATTTTGATCTCTCGTTGAACTTTGTATCGATACTGTTTCCAGTTGTTAAGCACGGTGTTCACCATAGTGGTGGTCAAAAGTGTCAGTTTAAGGGGTCGTGGACCATTACCTTCGTAATTCGATCACTTCGGGATTCGGAACGTATCGATAACCGTTACATTGGTGGTTTGGATAGCATTACTGATAAATCTCCACTGTTGTAGGTCGTGGTTGGATTTACGCTTTGTATCTGAACCGGTGCCATCTTCTGGGACATTTAAGAGAATAAGGGTGTGCTTGATGCGATCGTTTGCTTTATTTTGGTTACCTTTCGGTGTCGATTTTGCCCGTTCCGACCAGGGCACATCAACAAATACACGAGATTTATTTTCTATGCCGTCTCGTAGCAAGTATGTCGACAGAAGTACATCTTCTAAATACTTCTCATTTTGCACTACTACCTTGAGCAACCGCGGCTTATCTTGGTGTTGCGCTTTGGGAGGACGACTCAAGCGAATCAGCGAAACCGGGTGGATCGCTTTGAGATTCATGCGAGTGCACAGTTTCAACCATTCAGCCAAATCATTCTGATCTCTATTCGAAAATAACGTCTCAGTCGACTCTGGCACGTTGGTGCAGATAACACTAAGAGAAATTCCTTTCGAGACAACTTTCGCTAATGGGGCCTTCGATGTGAACGTTTTCGGCTTTAAGACGCATTTAACACTCTGCTGGGTGCTGTGCTGCAAGAATTCAACCTTTTCCATTGATTGGTTTGGTGGTAAAGTTGAGTATGATGGATTATCTACCGGCTCTTCGGCAGTAACGACGGGTAACGACGGTGTCTTTATAACGTTTATTATCAGTTCATTTAATTTTTGTATACTGGATTCTATTCCATTTAGACACGTCTCAATATCATATTCAAGGGTTTTCGTCGCCGAGGCTGACGGTGTTGATTTAGCCTTGCAAACCAGACAAACATAACAAACACCAGGGCAATCATCTCCATTAATAATCGATACTAAATCCGAGGTCAGCGATTTGTCGCATTTAGCATGAACTTTCGACAAACAATTGTAACACGTGACAGACTTTGCTTAGGACTTACCGACTTTCGGCAAACCGCACACATGCAGCCCGGTGCGCTTTGTTTTCGTTTCGGGGTCATCCGGTCAGGGTTATGAGCAGCACTGTTCAGTGGTTTGTGCACAAGCATTGGCTCTGTCGAGCGATCGATGATGAATATAGCGTGCGAGACAAAAAATTCAGTGTTCACGAAAAAGAGCAAAATCAGAATTTAATCCGGTGATACTCTTCGGTAGTTGATCGCACGATGTTGAAGAGTGGTATATCCAGAAAGCTGAGTTCGAGAGGAGTCCAACAACGCATAATGTATCCACGTAAGTGTAAGTTTAAGAACAGTATATCCTGATAATCAGTAGCTCAAAATAATGCGACCGCACGGCGCGTTGCTCGAATGTATAAATCCTTTTAGTGATTTACCACTGTTTAAAGTCTTGCTGAACATAGAAATTATTGGTTGTGTGTTGAAAGTTCGAGGGCATGCCACAAGACCTTGTTCAGGTTTTTATTGTTGTTTTACAACTTCCTATTAAAACGCTTCAGTATATTTTCAGAAATGTTTAGCTACTTTAAGATATAAGTAGACTATTTCACGTTTTTCTTCTAATTTTCGAGCAAATGGTTCGATGTCAATAACTTGAGATTTACTTTACTTTCGATCACACGCAAAAAGATATTGCGCTATCGTGACAGATTTCCATATTTTTTTATGCCGCTGTGTAGTTATGCCCAAACGCATTGACATTTCCACACATAACAAAACGCTTAATTTCTATTTATTTTTATGCTAAAATATTACACTGAATGTGCTGTTTATGTTTAACTTAAGGCTGAGTGCGCTTTTTGTTTGATTAACGAATATTCTTTAGAATGTGTCAAGTAGAAATCTGCAAGTTACATTCAAGAAAGCCGTGCTTAATGCGTATCAGGACCAGACAATAACGAATACTTTGCTTTGGGATTTAAAGCGAAGCGAAGTTGCGAAGCGAAGCGAATATTCGCAGTTAGGGCACTTCGAAAATTCGCTTCGCTCCAAAATAGTGACATTCGTCATTGTCTGCTACAGACTACAGTCAAGACAATAACGAATACTCCGCTTTGGGATTTAAAGCGAAGCGAAGTTGCGAAGTGCACTTCGGATATTCGCTTTGATACTATTCGCCATTGCGAAGGGCAGTTAGGGCACTTCGAAAATTCGCTTCGCACTTCGCTTCGCTCCAAAAAAGTGACATTCGTTATTGTCTAATCAGGACAAGATTATTAATACTGCTTTGCAGAGAATTCTACTCATCCACAGAATCAACCCGCCAGACGGAATGCCAATATTCTGGAGCATAAAACACGAACAACATTCGGCTTCATGTTACCTCACAAAATATAGAGCAATCCAACAAATCAAAAAATTGAAGATTGATACAACCAACGTCATGGGCCAAGATTACATGGGTGGAAAATCAGATGGTTTATGGGAATGGTCAGCAAATTTTACTGAGGTGTTTGCTACGAGATAAATGTTGAAAACCACAAATATATTCGACTTGTAAAGCAGATATAACCAATAGTCGTGACCAAAAGAGCGAACACGTTAAGTAAACGTTTTTGGATATCCCCCTGGAAAAATTAAGACTTGAAAGCACCGAGCGACAGAATGCGCTATAACTATAACCTCTCGTCACAAATTCACCAGAGTGCCACCTGAAAAGATGGTCAAAATGTCGGCAAACCCAAGCATATTTAATGCAAGTGTATTCGTGACTAATTTTGTACTGCAATCAACTAAAAATGAAGGTGTTAGGAGGCACCGCACTTGACCAACAAAACAGCCCGAATCGTCTACTGGGCGGAAATTGGACACTACTCTTAATCAGTGAAAATATTCCAACTCACTAATGAGTGTGGCGTTTGATTAATGTTTACAATCAATCAATCAATCGTTAGTTTACGATCAATTGACTTTTATTTTTTCTACGTTCGTGGACAGTGAATACTGGGGATTGACTTGGCTGAGAGTTATCGTTCACAAAGAAAAAGTTAACAGAACAATTTACAATTTAAACCTCTATTTGTAAGGCTATCATTTATGATGACCGAATTCATGCGTCGCGATATCCAGCCCAGTAGAAGTTACAAGTGGAATAGCTCAAGGCTCAGTCTTGGGGCCAATAATCTTCCTGGTGTACGCTAAGAATATACCTGAAATCGTAAGCAGCAAAATCATTTTATTTGCGGATGACATCAAAGTGTGTACTAGCGTACGCACCATAGAAGATTGCCAAATTCTACAAAAAGATCTCGAAGCACTTCATACGTGGTCGTTGCGAAATTCAGTGTCATTCAACATCCAAAAATGTAACATGGTAAACGTCGGTAAACCATTCGAGTTCAAATACTCTCTGGGAACTCAGCAACTTTCATGGGTTACGTAAGAAGAAGACCTTTAACTTGAAGTATTCACGGCAATGTTCTGTTGTATACGAAAAGCCTTGCCAAAGCTCGAAATTGCTCAGAAGGATCTTCGGCAGTTTCCCAAAGCAGATACTCCCGCGGATATTTAACACCTATATCAGAACAACAATGGAATACGGTGTTCAAGAATGGTCCGCATCGTTAAAGATGGACATAACCTTGCTGAAACGCGTATACAACCGAGCTCCAAAACTTATGACCAGACTATATAACACGCCATACGAGGAGAGGATTACAACTCTAAACCCGTTTGACTTTTCGTACCGTCTTCTAAGGAGTGACTTGATTCTGCTATTCAACATTCTGCATGCAGTGGATCACCCACTTGAACACCTGTTCCATCGTCAAGAAGCACGTGGTAGCAGATCGCAGGGCTAAAAGTTAATTATTCCACACTCCAGATCAAATTGTCGAAGGTTTTTCTTTGCTGTCCGAGTTTGTTTTATATGGAAGTCTCTGTCCCTACATATCATTTGTGCATCAATCCTGAACTTGTTTAAGGCTGAATTTGACAAGTATATGTTGACAAAATCCAACCTCGCACCTAAATACACGAGCTGACTTTTCAAATAGATAAAACAATTGTGTTGTTTTTATTGATTTGCTATATTTTTAATCTGTGTTTACTGTAAAGTATTTGCTTTCTGACCATTAAAACTTTGAATCATCTTCAAAGTTTCTGTAATCATTCGTTTGCACACCTTTATGAGGTTTAAGCGGTCTTTGTTTACCCTTTAACCTTCTAGATCATGCTCGATGCTATTTGTTATTTGCCAATTAATTTCCTTCAAAGATTTTTTAACCTTAACCCCAATAGATATGTGCTTTAACGCATGTGCGTCATAGTGTCAACTGACCTTGACCGTGTTCACTTGTGTTAGATTGATGTGCATACACATCGTGAGACCGATTTCGAGACATAAGGAACGTGGTTTGGCTGCATCTACTTATTGTTTACAAGTAGTACAAAATCAGTCATGGGTTGTGCATGATTGGAAAGTTTGCTAAATTACATTTTAGGATTACAGCTTTGTGTGTCTGCCGAAATCTATGCTTATTATATGTTCACGTGAATGGAATAACTGTGAAGATCTTCTTTAAAAGATTCACAGGTTTACTCGCCAAAATATGGGGACATTCATCATGGTTGGATCCACGATACTACTGTTGCTGAGATGAATCAAGCTTTGTCAAACACGTCCAATTTGAAGCCTAGTGTTGTGAGTTACTTAACCCCGTTTTTTTTTATTTATTAGCAAACAGTGTTCTTGAGGGAACGTTCCATATTTCGTGCCTCGAAAACAAAGCTAGCAAATCTTCAAAGTTGTCTTTGTCAAAACTTTGATCTAATGTTGGCTGCCATTAAGGCCTTGGAACATAACGTGATGGTATTTTATTGATTTTTAACACATTCGATTATTCTTTGTGATAAAATGTGTATTTCAACCTGGTTCCATTTATCAGACATGCAGTCATTTTTAAAGGGCTGAGGTAATTAGGTGAGGTGCATCGAGGACAAACCGTACACCCTATGCAAACGTCCAGTAGGTTGATTCCATAGTCTTGCGGGCACTCGATACAACAATAAATACGTCACTCACGCGCTTTGCACCCACTTGCCGACTGGGTTCCTTGAGGTCAACCCCGTTCATCCCACGAATCCAACAACTCAAGATAATTGAAAGCAACTGGGTCTCCTTCGAAGAATCCTAGGTTCGTTTGACTCCAACATTATCTGCAAATTGATTTCGACATACATCCGTCCTCGTATCGAATATACTACACCGGCATGGGATCCTTGGTTGAAAAACGATACTCAGCGATTGGAAACTCCACCGTGCAGAGCGACAAAACTCGTCCTGGGACTTTCTAATTATCCATACGAAATGAGACTTAAAATATTGAATTTGCATTCGGATCGATACAAACGGAAACGAAGAGCACTAATATTCATTTAGACAGTGCTTAATCAAACAAATCATTCGTGCAGTCGTTTGTTTCACCTTTCCCATAACACACATCTGCGAGGTCACCAATCGAAACTTTACCAACAGCATAGCAGGTTGAACTGCCGCAAATATGCATTTTCCGTTCGCAATATGCAATTATGGAACAGTTTAGTTACTCACGAGGTACAATCAGGAACTATTGACGTTTTCAAGAAATCATTAGATGTTCACAAGGAAAAGTATGTTTTTCACGTTTGGCACTAATCTCTAACAATATTTTGACATATTATACCATCCGACCTGATGTACATTTTTGTAGGTCTTATAAAGCATAGCTTTTTACACGCATATCAGCTATCAATAAATCTATAAATGGAACTTAAATTGTTTAAACACATATGAAAATGATTAAGCACATATATAGGAAAATATCGTCATCACAACGCTTTCGTTGAAATGTGTGTGTGTGCCGGTTGTCACTACCATCTGATTTTCCAATCGATATTCTGCCAACCCTTTTTCTGAGCTCATTTGCCTGAACTTAAGAGATTGTTTATCGTTCGATAATAGCTAACTTTCTTCATCTGACCTTGTTTGCAAGGATGGCGTCCCTCAAACTGCTTCCATGCAATTCTTCCGAAACCGCATTCGCAATTATCGTCGTTGGGCGTTTTGGCGATTGTAGCTTTTGTGGTGTGATGGATAGTGGTGTCCAAAAGATCCTGATTAACAATCGTCAATAATACACTTCAAATCTCCATAATACACTCTCCCAGATTCACATATTAACTGTTTTCTTAACTCTTACTATGTTCCTGTACGGCGATCTCAATACTAATCGAAATTGTGTCAACTCGAAGAGAACAGATTTATTAGAATACATGTTGGAAATCGTTTTTTCTGTTCCCTGATAACCCTCAGTGTGATTCCAATCTCAAAAAATGGTTAGAAAACAGTAGACCCTAAGAAGATGTGAACTTGTATGCTACCGTTGAATGCAGCTGGCACCACCAGCCTTTATACTGACATGTGCCCACCCAGATCGACATTGATTAAACAAACATACATGCTCAAATCTTGCTTACCATTTCTCTACTGTTTCTAAGCATACGGATCCTGGTCATACTGTCCATACCTGATAAATGCAAAGAGCATGAAACCGGTTGTGTGTTGTGTGTGTGATGGAAATGTTTGCAAATAAGGATTTTTTGTTGAAAATCGTGTGTTTAGCTCATCTACATGTGATTCAACAGATTTTTCGTGTCAACCTCATCCAATCGTAATACATAAGTTTACGACATATTTACCATGTCTCCATTGATTCCTAGCTTGCGAAACCAGACCTTACTGTCCCTACCTGATGAGTGCAAACATCAAGAAACTGGTCGTTGTGTGTATACAATGGAAGTGTATGCGAATGAACATTTTAGCAGAACAAAACATTTCTATTTAAGCGAAATTTCCACACGTTAGATACATGAAATGTTTTGTGATTATTTAATTGAAATGCCTGTAGCAAAGTTTGACAATCCTGTTTATGATTATTTTATTAATATCGATATTGCAACTTTGTTTTTTTAATACCATACGAAGTAGGACACGAATTTTCAGCAATAATGTTCATTCAACCACTCAAAAATTAATTTACAAAAACGTTACGTAACCAATGTTTGACGAAGATTGAATGTCGGCATTCACGCAGTCAATCGAGTCGTTAGATCGAAAATAACAAATAACGGGCAAGGTTGTTGACAAAAGAATTCCTGAATTTTTCAGTCCTCGAATAAGGGACGAGATAAAGGCTTGGCTTAGTTGAGAACACGTTGAAAGCCCTGAGGGTCTCATGTGGGTGAGGGTGAGCATCTGGGACGAAATGACTCTGATCAATCTGTCCCATTCACGGAAATGTCAATCGACAATCATATCTCTCGAGTTAAATCGTTGAGACAGTCGTGCGATAACCTCAATGCCTCTTTTGATAATCAGGAAATCATTTTTAAGTATGCCGGGAAAAATTGCATAGAGTAAGTGAGGAACAATGTAGGAAAATGTCTAAATGACTACTACTGCTGCTACTACTACTACTACTACTACTACTACCAGTTGCAGCCTTGTGATAACTTGACGCCAAGATTCTTGAAACAAGTGCTTCTGATGAACTCAGAGCCATTGAAAGAAACGAAGAAATTACTTGAAGCAGAGTTTGACGTTGCTGACCAACCAAGTTGGAGAATATTACCTTTTTACATTTTTGAGGATTTAACGTTTAGCCGAGAGAGGATGACCACTGAGCATTGGTATTGATCGTTGATTCTTACGCATGAATACTTAATCTGGAATCATGCTTTCAAGTGTAACATCAGAGGTTTTGACAAATAGGACGCCAATTTCTTCGGACTACTTCGTTCCCAATATAATTTTGTTTTTTTTATTTTTAAAACTATTCGCTCGTGTTGGCCAAGGTTCGGGCATCACAAGTAGCCTCTCAGGCATGTATTGACAAACGCTTATTTATTCCAGCATTGGCACACGATTATTTTGAAGGACGACAACATCCTTGTGAATTAGATATGTTCTGGATCACACTCAGCTTCAAGCTGATTGCGTTATCAATTATGCAATCCACGAAAAGCGAATGGTGCGGAGAAAAATAGATAGCAAAAACACAATGTTTTCGTTCGGTATAATATATTAATTGACGTACAGCCACAAACAAGCAAGACGATAATTGATTGCTGCGGTTCCAGTTAGATTCAATAATCCGAAACAAACGACAGCTAAAGCACGTTTTGTTTTGGATACATTGATCAACGAATCAACATTGACGATTATTTATTAGCAATGTTGTATGATGAACCTAGACGTTAGATCTAGAATATATGTGCGCTGAAAATCAGATCGACATTGGGGTTATACCGAAATGTGTTCCTTTTCGTGAGCGAGTTCTGTTCAGATTTCAGTTGCGGCAATAAAATTGTGTTCACTTTATTATGCGAGGGAAATTTGCCGTACGAAACAAGATTGCAACGGTTTGGGGTTCTGACGGCAGTCACTTCTGTTGGCAACTGTGATTGTGGCTCTGATTCAAACGTGCTTTTTCCTGTTGATCACGATTCCAGGAAGTGAAGACGCATGTTTGCCGATAGCTTTAAGGGTGGAACTAGTATGATTATTCGTGCTTGTACGTTAGGATTCACACAGCATTCAATAATTCGAAGATTCGAAGCTTAGTGGTTAACAAGACGAACATTTTACCACACTACACGATCAAGTATGCATGAAAATGAGATGTCGACCATGAATGTACATCACAATCATGTTCTACATCTTTTTGAATGATTAAGCAGTCCGATTCGGGAGAAACAATCTCTCCAGTAGCGCTGGCAACGATATTCATAACTGCTTTGCAGGGTGTCAGTTGCACGCCGGCGGCGTGATCTACGTTCAGCAGCCAAGAGCTGTATCTCTTCCTCCCCAGCTTGCCGAAGATGCTATACACAATGTCTCCAATGTGAGCAGCCAAGAGTAAGTTCTTTCCAACTCTCCTGGTCAATGACAAGTGTTTTTATATCTATTTTGCAAATATCTTTGTACCGCAAGTGCGGTCTGCCCAATGGTCGACTTCCTAATTGCAACTCACCATAGAGTAGATCTAGATGTTGTAAATATTAGTATGGTAAATATTAGTATATTGCGAGGAAAGTATGTCTATTGCAAAGCACACGATTGATGTTCATTTTTTTCAAGGAATGATGGAATCAAGAATTCATGATTAAAATGGTAATAATTTACAACACCACAGAATTACGGTATGAATGGAAATGCGAAACATAATAGAAAATAACGAGTAGATTATAACAAATGTAATGCTGACAAATGATGTTCATATGCATATATAATTCCAACTTTGCTTTGAACACCGCCAGGCATGGTACGGAATTCCAAAGTAAAAAATGGCGCCGCCAATCAATACGGGAACTTGGGAGTTAAAGCGAAAATGTATATCAATGTGTCACTTTCTTACACACACTTCAAACAAGTGTCTTAGTGGATGTCTGTCAGTAGGTCAAGGAGACCAGACCTCTATTGCATACTCCAGCGTTGGGCGAAGGTAGACATTCTTTATCCTTGGTAATGATACCAGTGAGAATCTTCAAAAGATTCGTCAAAAGATTCGTAGCAATCTGATGTCATATCGATATATATTCTTGAGGTTTCCATTAATCCATGCTCCAAGGTCTTTTTCCAACGAGCGCAACGCCAAGTTTTGAGTTTTCAGTCTATGTGTCAAAGGAACAATCTTGCCAAGGTCTAGCATCTTGTTTTCCGTATGTTGAATGCCGAAACATTCAGATCCTCTAAACCTGACACGTTATCCAAATCCCTCTGAGGTTTCGCACAGTCATCCGCACAACTGATTCTCCTCTAAAATTTCCTCATCATCCGAGAACAGAACCATTTTGTGTGATATGAAAGGGGTAAATCGTTTATGTATAAAAGAAAAAGGAGCGAGCCTAACACAGATCATTGTGGGACTCCGTTCGTGCTATTAAACGTTTTGGATAGCGCTTCGTTTATTCCAACACGTGTGTGGTGATCTAATAGGTAGTCCCACAACCGTAAGAGGAGTGAATAACACATTCCTAAACGCATCCGTTTTTGAAGAAGCAAATGGTGATTAACTCCGTCAACAGCTTTGGAAATGTCTTAGAAACAAATGTGAATGCAATAGCTTTTATACAACTGTTTCGTTTAGTCGTCTATCGCTATGAGGGGATGTATTTTCATGTGTAGGTCCATGCACAAAGAGTGCACAACATGATGTGTTACAGAATTGCAGAAAATCTAAAGCACACAAACATAACACTGCGACAAAAATCAATACGTGAACCTCGGATGTAGAGTGGTAGGTAGGATATGTCTCCGTGTTACATACATACCACACGCTTGAAACAAGTGTCTTAGTGGATGTCCTTCGGTAGACACAATTTTATATGTAAATATAATATCCCGTCATATCTCCTTTCAGTTAAAGCCACATAGACGCGGACATCGCACTGTTTCATTTCAAAAACAGTGCGAAGATTCATTACCATCTTGTTGCACTTTGATGAATTTTATTTCATTAGGCAATATTTTTTCACGCCAAGAAGCCTAGCAATCTACCACATAGTCCTCTGTAGGACGAAGGTAGAGGCTAATTATCCCTGATGATGTTACCAGCTAGAATTTTCTAAATAGTGTGTTAATAATCCTCTTAATAAATACATGTATGAATAAGGCACCACAAAATAATTTGAGCGCCACAATGCAAAGCAATTCGATTGTAATTTATGCATTTTGACTTGTATAGCATGTGTTCTGCAAGGAAGCCACATTATGTTCATGATGGTTGGGACTGAAATGATATTAGTACCTAAATCTCAAACAAATCGATCAACTAGTGACTCAAAATATCATCGCAAACTTCTATCTGTCAACGTTAAAGTTTTACAAGATGCCACTATCCACAAAACCATTAATAGCGTGTTTGAGAACAGAGTTTGCTCGAAATTGAAACCATTTTAGAAACATCGAACGAGCAGTCGTAAAGTTTGCAATTTTAACCCAATCAATCGAAAATAAGTAAACGCGTGCTATTGTTTAAGAGGCGAACATAAATCATCAAATGGTTTCTTGAATTAGATTGATTGCACACCGATTCTTATTATGTTTTTGTTTAAATAGCGTTTGAACCGGAGCTTCTACACCATGCATTTCAATTATGCTTTAATCATGAGTACTGTGAAACAAACAAACAAAAAACATTGTCGAAAAATTCGAAAAATTACATAAAAGCATTCACGGATAAATCGTGTCTAAATTCAACGTCCCAAAGATGTGATACGGTCTGCTTTGAACTGTCCCAAATACAACCCACTCGAGCATTCATCCATTCCATGCTTTTCTGTGGTGCTTAAGAAAGCTTCAGCAAACCGCGGTTCGATGTAGCGGCGGGTTGAAACGAGGTCACCGATTGACGACGGCTGTGAGGACGGCATTGACGAGAGAATCACGCGAATTCGTGCAGGTTTTGAACTAGGCCAATTGGGCTGAATTTATCATGTGATGTCATTAGGAACGGTCACTTTTTTTCTGCTACAGTGTTCACGAGCATTCGTGAGGATTTGCACATGAAAAATCGATAGTGATTTTAGATATGAAAACGAAAGAAGGTGTACAAAATGTTGCATGATGGGAGATAAGTGAAATTGGACTCACATTTACAACGGAACATCATTCCTGAGTTGTCCATTAATTACTCAAAGTATGCTTATGCAGTGAACGTGAAAACGAAAAATCCATTTATATTTCATCGTTTTTCGTACACACCAATCTTCTTACTTCAATGAGGTGAAGCTATGATCATAAAGTATTGAATTAAATGATAGATGTTGTTTTTTTACACTACCAAGGTAGATTTCGTGTGATTTGTAAGCATACATTCACGTCAAACGAACAATAAGAAATAAGCCATGGTTCACTGTGATTCTTTCGTGAATGAATGTTGAAGGGTATTAGAGAAACAACATTAAAAAAATAAAAGTTATACTTGAATGCCACTGGCCATCGGACTGAGTCAATCAACCTTAGGATTACCGATCCACATACTGCTAATTTAGGTCAACCGATCAAATAAATGGAAATGATCAGTTTTAGGATTAGTCACAAACTACAACCGGTTTGTGGCTGTTTGCCATCATCAGTCGGAGAAAGTAAGGTCAGATTCCGTGCACCATGAAACAGTCAATCATTGATAGATAAATTTATACTTGAACGCAACTGTTAATCAGATTAACACAACTAGCCTTCGGATGAGCGATCCACAGAGTGCATCTAATTCAAACCATCAAATCATTTGATAATGATCAGTATTTGTTTGCTGACATACCAAGAACTTACACAACACAAGTGGTTTCTGGCTGTTTGCCGTCATCAGATGAAGACAGTGCAAACAGCACGAAACCGGTCTTGGGGTGTGTGTGATGGAGATGCATGCCAATGAGCTATTTTATTCATGGTGATGTTTCTTAAACCCAGTCTACATGAGTAGGGGCTCATGTGATGGAACAAGTTGGTCGTTCCAACCTTACCCAACAGTTGCATACAAGCGCAGCTTGTTTACCATTCTTCCACTGTTTCAAGCGCATGTGAATCCTGATCTTACTGTCCCTACCCGATAAGTGCAAACAGCACGAAACTGGTCATGGGGTGTGCGTGTGTGATGGAGATGCATGAAAATGAGTTATTTTATTCAGTTAGATTAAGTTCAGTGAGCCATGAAATAAGAGTAAAGTGATGAACAAATGTATTCTTGAATGCCACTGTTGAATAGACTGGCTAATCCAACCTTTGGATGAACAACCCAGATAGTGACCCCAGGTCAACGGATCAAATCAATTGAAATGATACGTTTTTGAGTGCTCACATCCCTTGCAATTACATACCAAAACACGGTTTCTGGCTGTTGTGGCCATCAGGTGAGGACAGTAAGATTAGGTTCAGGGATTCATGAAACAGTGGATAAGTGGTAAAGAAAGTTATACTTCAATGCCACTGTCAATCAGCTTGGCACAGCCAACCTCAAACAATTTTCTCCCAAATCAGGATGTGCAGGGTTAAAAACAGTTTTGTCGTGCCATCGTTATCAAACAGTGGCTTACAAGTTCAACGTGATATTTCAATATATTTTGTTTCAAAGTCCAAAAACAATGGGTTTTTTTATTATAATGTACATGTGTTTTGTCAAAGTAGACATATCTCGCTAGCGGTTGCGATTTTTGATGTGGAATCGCACCAAGATGTCACGTCTTGAAACTTTCAGACAATGATTTCATACCTAGATCTTCAGGTTCATTGTTATGATTTTTTATTATCAGTTGACATGTAAAATTTACACGGTTATGTCATTGAGCATTTTCAATCTACGGATGACAGTTTGATGCTACGTAAATACATGAGAATCGCTCTTGGCATCTCTTGATTAGTTTAGCAGTAATAACATGAAATGATTCAGAGAAAATGAAAAATATACTTGAATATAAGATATGCCGCCAGAATATATCAACTATTGGACCCTGTTAATACGCACTGAACATTGATTTACTCAGAATCTCCCGTCTTCAAGTTCAGTGTCCAATTGATCTGCCTTCGGCGTATGGTGTAAAATGTACGGACCAGGACGACATACCAGATGCGTAAAAAATAAAATTTCAATTGTCCATGAGAAAAACATTAGAGGATAGTTGTTAAATCAATTACCAAATAATGAGCATACAATACAATACAATTTTGCTTGTTGCAGAAAATAAATATGACCTTGACTTACATTTGAACCCGATCTCGTTTCTCGGTTGCACATATTGGAAAATATATTTAACCATTAGCACCATCAAACATATTAAGAAATATGTTGGAAATTATAACTAAAACAGCCTTGCAATCAGCCTAGTTGGTAAAACATTGTCAAATGTAAAAAATTGCACTATAAAAACCCTGGACATGCACAAGTCGTATTGGCGTATGTGCCAAGTAAAATAAATTTGGATATAAGTAATTTGCTTAAATTTTCAACAATACATCAGCTACCTCTTTCATGATCAGTGTAGATACCATCACCATATCAAATTAAATCTGGAGTTCATGCATTTGTTAAATTACGAATAAACAACGTTAAATGTAACAACACTGAAATCTCGTGTAATATCCTTAATCTGTGTTTATTATCGTGGATATCTTGTGCAACACAATATGTTGAAAACAGCTGTCATTCTAAACAAGCTTTTACTTGAATGCTTCTGTAAAATAGGGTTAGTAATTCAAAGTAATTCAGTTTTAATGGTAAAAAAAAGCAAATACTTTACAGTAACCATACATTGTAATATAGGGAATACATAAAAACAACACAAATGTTTAGCAATATGGAAAGTCAGCACGTGTATTCAGATGCGAGGTTGGGTATGGCCAACAATAAACTTGCAAAGTTCAGCCTTGAACATGTTCAGGCTTGATGCACAAATGATATGTGGGAGCAGAGAGTTCCATATAAAAACTGTGGAAAGCAAAGAAGAACCTTCGACAATTGATCTGTAGTGTGGGTAATCCAATGCATGCAGATTGTTGAACAGTAGGATCAAGTCACCCCTGACACGACGGTCAAAAAAGTCAAACAGGTTTAGATTTGCAATCCTCTCCTCATATGGCCTGATGTATAGTTTGGTCATCAGTTTTTAAACACGATGTTGAAAGGCAGTGTTACAAAGTAATTTACCTCCAGGACTCTAAACGCTTAGAAATGTCCAAAGTATAGTGTAGCTCACATGCAACCAAACTTCCGCACCGCAAAGCTCATTGAAACTAAAATTACTCTATCCACCTGATGACGGTAAACAGCCCGAAAGCAGTTGTGCTTTGTAAATTCTGAGGTTGATTGCAACGCAATACTTTGGCTGATATTCTACTTCGAAAAGAGCAAGTAATAAGAGTAATTCAAAGATAATCTCGAGTGACCTTGAGAAGATATAATAGGAAAATCATTATATATTTTAGTTATGCTTAGGCTAGCTAACATTAATTCGAATAAGTAAAGCTTTCACATAAGAAGCTAGTGCACTCAACATACCAAAATATTATTCAAATAATTCCCTAACGAAATTTTCTCAGAATAAATGTTACGTACATCATACCTACTTTGAAAAACGATGTGAACTCTTTATATTATTTTCACATGATGAACATCGAACTTATTCAGCTGAAAGATCACCGTTAAGGAAGCTAGTGATTAGCATAAGTAGCAAGTCTCATGCAACCGAAATAGCTTAATGAAATTTATTTATTCTCCGCAAGCAATTAATCAGGGTTTGTGATGTCAAATTGTAGGAACTACATCGTTGAAAAAAAAACACAACCTGCGACCGATTTTTATGTGAAAAAAACATATCATAGGTTGGTATTCACAATCATACGCTAGATATATCTTATATCGCGTTAAAGTTTATTGCATCCATATACAATTAAAGAGAACTGTTTTTAATCAACCGCAAAATATCAATGTATTTTCTCACCGCGATTTTATTTTATTTCCTCCTATCTTTTGGTTACAATTATATGTGTTTTAGACAAACAAATATCTTGAAATACTTAAAATAACTCATTAGAGGTTTATATGTGTTAAAGCTATTGACTATTTTTTAAAGTAAGATTTGAATTATCTAGACAAAATACACATTGTCTTCTGATACATTTGACGTCCAGAACCCAAGACGCTTAGAAACGACCAAAGTATAGTGTTACTCACATGTCATCACATTTCCACTTGATGACGGTAAACAGCACGAAAGCAGTTTTTTTGTAAATGCTAAGGTTACTTGCAACGCAATACTTTGGCTGTCATTCTACTTCAAAAACAGCAAGCAATGAGTGTCTGGAATTATCTCCCACCGGAGGTGGTAGGTGCAGAGTCACTCTCCTCGTTTAAGCAACGCCTAGACAAACACCTATGGTAATCAACTTTCAAGTGACTTTCATTAATCTTTCGCCATTCCGATCTACCACACAATACTTACATACCATCACATAGCCATAACCGACTAACACCTTTTCCAGTCTTTTCTCCCCAGCTTACAAGGATCGACGTTGTTCACGCCAAAGCACCCATCCGCATTTTCGTTATGCACTGGAGGACTTGGTGGGAATGTGTCATGGGCTGACACTTCTCCCTACAAAAAGCCACAAATGTCCAATCAAGGTGTATGCTATACGCGAACAAGGCCCGCTATAAGGCCTATTTGCCTCCGTTTTTATCTCATAATGTATGCTTTTTAGCACGCTTTGTGCGAGCCTCTGTAGACACCACCTAGTGGTTTCTTACAAGCTATTAGCTTTTATTACCACAATAAAATACTGACTATTGACTATTGACATAATTTCACAAATATTATACACAAATCACAGTGAAATAAATTAATGTTGCATACAATTTAACACATGTAATTAAATGAATTTTTTATGAAATCCATAACTCAAAAATGCAATAGAAGAGTTAATAAATTTATTAGGGGTTGCTGATTAAAAAGAAATGACGAATATTCATCTAAAGATAATTTCATGTACATAAAAGGGTTTCAAACTCATTGAAACCATTCATTTCGTGAAATAGATTTCATAGGGATGTTGCATTTTTCCTTCGACAACTAGATTTATGTCAGTAATCAAATAGATATATGGACAGAAAGCTATTGTTAAATAAGTGATTCAGAATGTGCTTACACATTCCTTAATGTGAACATACGTCTACTGCATTCGTTAAAGGAAAAGTATTGTTGCAAAAAAACAAAAGTTGGTAGTTTTAACCCTTTCATGCCTGAATTATTTTCTAACCCGAAATAAAATATTTTTTCTTCGGAAACGAGTAGCTCAGGTGTGAAATAACAAAAATAATATAAAACGTTTGTGATATTCACATAATTAAAAAAATAACAGAATGTAACCAATTGGCGACATCCGGCATAAGTCACCAGTGTACGATTTTGGTGACTTCTGGCGGATGTAACATAAAGGTTACATCTATTTAAACGCAACGCATTTCGAAGATTTTCTGATTTATTCAATTTTTGCTTACAAACTGCCTTTGTAGGCATGACTAAGTTTATAATGGAACAAAATTTATAATAACTGTGACTTTCACACGATTTTTATTCGGCGAATTGTGAGGATACGTTCGAAACCCGTACCAGAACATACTTTTTCTTTCACTGTGGACAAGTCAATGATAATTGCGAACAAAGAAGAGAACCACCCTGCAGTTGACAAAATTCTGTATGCCGCCATGCAAAAAAATTCGGAAAATTCAGTTAGAATTAGCTTAAAGTGACTTGCGAATTTCATGTAACCAAAAGGTTACATCCGTCCTGAAAGGGTTAAGTTGACCAAGTTAATTTTACGTGATCAAACAAGCTCATAATTCATGTTTCGAAATATATCTGTATATATTTAAAAAAATTTATGCAATTTATTTTGGCGCATTTTTCTATTCTTAAATAATGAATTCTGATAACTCAGAAGTTGATGAATGTAATGTGTTGCTCACATCCCCATCCCTTACACACTCAGAAGTTGATGCATTTGTAATACGTGACAAGAAAAATAATGAAACATAATTAAGTGTTTTATCGATTCACTCAATGATGAATTACGTTTGTCTAATAAGATTTCACGCATTATTAAGTTGATCAAAACACGACCAACGACATCTATGTCCATTTGTACATTAATTAAAATACACGGTAATGCAGCGAAAGATCATCACTAAAGCCTATAATTTGATGGAACAAAAAGCATGTTAAGAGGAAGGTCAGCTAACTAGATGTTCTGATGTAGATGCATAGGTTGCCCATGTTCACCATTGCGAACAAAATTATGTGAAGCTGCTGATCGTAGCATTCAGCTTCGCCATAATCTTGCCAACAATGAGTAATTACTGATTTTTCATGATAAATTCGAAGGGAAAATATTTTTAATCACTCAAAAAGTTTGTTCATATTGTACACAGAATTAACAATGAAGTAGAATGAACTAACTTTGAAATTCCAAATCAAAAATTCACATTTTAAAACACCCGTAAATCTGTAAAATAAATAGATTCTTGAAACGCATTTAATTATCCCCATGTCATATATTAATTATGATGCATTATAAGTTGTAGCAACACATATGTTGTTAACTTCATATAAGAATTTAAGTTTGTTTTAAACAGTATATGTGAGCAAAATTTGAAAAATGAAGTGAGTGTTGTTAATTGTGTTCTTGTGTAACTTTATTAATTAAAAATATTTTTCTTCTCTTCAGTTACAACTGAATTTGTCTGTTATTTATTTCATTCAATCTCGTTAATGCTGTGGTCATGTATTCTTGCATATTTTTAGCATGGCTACTGATATTATATAATTGTACTATATGCTTTAAAATCTTTCAGTCGCATTGTTTTTTACAGATTTAATTTTCTTTTTGGGCTTAAGTGGTCTACCTGTGACACCCCGATTATCAAGCATTGCATTCATATTATTGGTGTTAATGGAGTGTGAAGCAGTAGTTTTTTTGGGCTATATTGTTGAACTATATTCGTCACAAAGCACGATTGCTAAATGTTGGTTATTTATATCGTCGAAATGTCCAACTATGATATTCCCATAATTTCCGTTAACGTTCCATTATCGTTATGCCTAACAGTCGAAATAATTGTCGCATGATAGTCGATGAAGGAATATTTGTAATCGTTTTTCTGATGAAATTATTCCGAAGCACCTTTTTCATGTATTGAACAGTGATTGTTGCCCCGTGTAGCACGCATCATATTCCATTCATTGACCTAGTCCAGCTATTAACGCGATCTCCATTCCAATGATTGGTTTTCATTTTTGCGATTGATTGCCCTTCCAAGACGTGTCATTTCACGTTTGAACTGCCCTTCCGTTGTTTCAGAGTAGTTTGTCCCCGGAAGGGTATGACTTGTGGTAAATATCCTGGGGGCGCAATTCGCACCATGCCACTGAGTTTTTCGCTTTAAAAGGTTCATAGGTTTACCTCGTTTTCGCGTAAAATTCATCGACAGTGCGTTGCCATACTGTCGTAGCTATCTCATATTTCAAAACTTCATAAACTAATCTCGATTAAACATTCTTTTATTAGCTAGGTTGTAAATTGGCTGAACGTAACGCTTTTCGTTTTGTGCAAGTTACTACGACCTTTTCTTATTTGAACCAAATATAATTTTGTTTTGCTTTGACTATTTCGTGTTGAAGAATTGAATTATAGTGATTTAAATTCAAATTTTCAGTGGTTTCTTAATTTAAAAGCGTGCCGCCTTGAAACATTGATAGACATGCTAATAACTTGTTATCCGCATCAATTTTTGGCATTCTGCCCGACCACCGACGCGTACTGCTTATTCTAACATTATTTTCTGAAACAACTTTGAAACGAGAATCCGTTTTAGTTTCTCAGTGTTACATGCTGTCTGTTTGAATGCCAGCAATTTTAGTTTGCGTATCTTTCGTCCTAATCATGTATTTGTATATACTCAAATGAAGTTTTCGATATTTAAGTTTACTTGCTAATATCTTTCGGTGTGTTAAATCTGTGCGTCACTTTCTGTCTGGTGTATACGTATTTGTATTCATTTTTAATGTACAACACGAATTTATGTACAAGGTTAAATTTTTCAATGACATGCGGTCGCTCTGTTCATTATTCCAGCAGGCTTGATGCGTTTCATCAATTACTTTGGTTTTATTTGGGTATTTGCCGACCACATACTCGGATTTGATTTAGCCTATTATGTGGATAGTATTCGCTGAGCTCGCTTTTGTTTTGAAGGTTTAGATATGGTATGGTGGTATGAAAGCACAAGTCTGATCCAGGCAAAGTGCTGCACAGTCAGAGACTGCACGTGGGCTAAAATACTGTCAGGTTGTTTAGGCATAGACAAATATAAGGAGGAAAAAAGAACAGGAAATAGTTTAGATATAATTGTAGTTCAGTTACATATATGCAACCATGCAGTCCTTTTTCACTATACAGCTTAATGCGTGATAAATTGATTTGCCACTGGTCTCGTGCTGCTTGCTGAACATTCGTGTACACAAATAAAGTCTTTTTCTTACTGTCATTGATATTTTCCGATCTTACATCTACCTAGTTTTAGGCAACCTGCCAGTATTTTAGTCTACGTGCAGTCCATGACGGCGCGGTGCGATGAGCACTGCCTGGCTTATGATTTCATACGTGCATGCATACATAGTTCATTAAAAGCAGTCATCTCAAACTACTTTGTAATGTGAGAGCTCTTCTGCTCGTATGTGCAATCTTACTGTACTGTGCAAATAGCACGGCGCTAAGTTATTTCACCAAAGGTAGTGAGGTGCGTTAACAAACAGAATGAAGTCTCATAGAAATTGTTATTGTAGCTATCTAGGTCTGGGCAGCCCATGTACAGTGTATGCTTGTGGTGCGCTTTGACTAGGCCAGACCGTGCTCTCGCATGTAAGGCTGATTATCTGAAATATCAATCCCCTGGGGCTTTCTAATTGTGATTCGCTTTTGTTTTTCAGGTTAGAAATTTGTTCATACAGTGGTTTCAAAGTATACCCAGGTCGTGGTCGCCGAGCGATACGATCCGATGGTCGAAGCTTCTACTTTTTCAATTCGAAATGTGAACGATCACATTATTTGAAACGTAACCCGAGAGAAATAAGATGGACTGTGTTGTATCGGCGAAAAAACAAGAAAGGGATGGTCGAAGAACAGTCTAAAAAGCGCACAAAACGAACCAATAAAACAGCTCGTGCAATCGCTGGTGCAAGTTTAGCCGAAATCATAGCAAAACGCAACCAAAAACCTGAAGTGCGCAAAGCCATGCGTGATCAAGCGATACGGTAAATCATGTTCTGTGTTTACTTTCTTAGGGCTGCAAAAGAAAAGCAACGGCAAAAAGAACTGGAGAAAAAAGCCAAAAAAATGGAACTCAAGAAGAAACAAACTACTGTACATCCAAAACAAAAAGCGGCGAGACCCACACAAAAATCAGCTCCACGTGTTGGTGGGAAGCTGTAACTTTGTATTGCTTAATAAAGGACGCTCTTAACGTTTAATTTTTACGTGCTAAAGGGAGAGATTCTCAATAAGACCTGGATGGTTTACTGGAAAACAGGTTATTGCGGAAGATTCGTAATTCCACCACTGCCGCAATTACAACGCACGCAAAGCGTCTTAAGCGGTTGCTAAGCTTTACCATCTATTGCGAGACCATGCCGATTTGCTCCATAGAAGATTTCGTGTTTACGACGGAGTTTTGCATGTCATGCTTCTCTGGGATGGCATAACCTAGTTTATCCGTGTAGAACATGTCCACCGGCATGCTGTTTCCTGCAAGGTTTCACTCGCGTTCGGTGGCAGAATCTTATTACTAATATGAATGTGCAAGCGAGTGCTAGAACCGTGACAGATATGTGAATGCTAGTTCGTTTGCTTTAATCACCTGAACTTCCTGGCGTCACAGATTCCATGCTCATGTATTACAGCCTTTTCTATTTGAGAATGCCAGTCAAAAATTCGTTTGTCATTGCATACGCCGCAATCCACACGAACATCGTTTCATTGGCTGCAGGGCCCTAATAATTTGAAGCTGACTGGGTGGTCCGTAGGTAGGTAATCATTTACTTTTGACAAAATATTAGCTTCGAATTCCCAATCTGAATGTGAGTTCGATCTTGATGGTCTACGGGCCATTGTCTCTGTAGTTTCGAACGTTTATTAGTCATGATTGTCCACTACAAACTGTTAACCGCTTGCTGAAAATCGCCGAAGCTGAGCCCATTGTTATAATTTATCATCTGAGGATACCGTTCCCGTTCGAATAACTACATATTTCTTATTATGGACACCCGATTTAAGTTTTTATAAATTTTTTATCCTTGAAAACCCGATAGAATTTTAAAGAATCATCTTTAAGCTTTGTAATCTGAACGTCTTTTTGTGTGCCAATACTAAACGCGATATCCGATATTTGGAACAATGCCTAATACCGATGTGATTTTCTGTGGGACCACATACAACCTAAGTAACTCAATTGAACTCGCAACGCTCCACCGAACTTCTACATCAACAGAATCAGGTACATTACGGATATCAACACGGTTGGGAAAGTAGAGGATTAATGGTCGATCATCAACGTAGCTTCCGATTAGATTGATAAAAGTTGTAACAGTACTGAAAGGCATGAACAATGCTGAAACTTGAATTTGTCGAGAGTTGATGGTCGAATGGAATAGAAATTGTGGTTTGTTGCATATAGCCGGGCGGCTTGTCGAAAAACAGTCACTTCTAACCTCGCCTTTCAATCTTTTTCTGTGACCCCAGCTTTTTACCATTTTACGCCCACCGATGTCACAGAGAACTGACCTGATCGTACTGAAGCTTTACATATTGTAACTCCACAACTCTTTTTAAATGCACTGGTCTGCATAAATCGGTTTCTTGAATTGGAAGACTTGACAATCAAGTTAGCGTGTTCATTCAGCTCTGTTTAGGTTCCTTATCTAACGTTTTCTACTCAGGTCATTCGCCCCCTCAAAGCGGATTTAAGCATTACATAGGCTTGCGTAAATCTCATTGTATATAAGAAATCACAAGCCTTATCCAGGCAAATTACCGCACAGTCATAGACTCACGTGGGCTAATATACTGTCAAGTTGCCCAGGCCTAGACAGGAAAAAGAAAATAGCAATGGCAGTGAGACTAGAGTCTATTCGCATAAAGCTCACTACTAGTGGAGTCGTCCGTCGACGCAATTTCGAAATAAGCGCTACTTTACGTAGTTTCAACCCCTGCGCCGAGTAGCCAGCGTTTCCCACTCTACGGTGATGCCTGCGTAGGTAACGCCGTTCTAAATTCATTTAACAAAGCTGCATGCGGAAACACGCTGGCGCCTATGCAACCTGTCAGTATCTCAGCCTATGTGCGGCAAACTGCCTGGATCCAGGTTTGTGCCTCCATACGTACACGGCGAAATCTGTAAGCTCCTTTACACGTAAGGATTTCCGTTGCATGCATGAATCAATTTGGTCGTGTAGGGTTTTTTTGTCGCGGATTCAGCTTCATCACCAGTTAGCATACCGCGCCGTGATCACAGAGACTCAAAGAAACAACCGCGCGTGCAGATCATGTCATGGCGTGCTGGAATGAAGACGCTTACCTTAGCACTAGGCTCATTGGGACATACTAGATTGCCAAAGGTTGTCATAGCCGGGGGTGGCAGTGGGGATAAGCTCCCACTGTTTATAAAATGCTCCCATATGGCATGCGTCTCAAATAGCCTCTGACAACCAAGTCTAGCTTCTGGCCTGCACGAGTGGCTCTCCGAGCCCGGCGGAACTGCTTCTACCAACAGGAGAAGTGGCGAGGGCGTGACTGGCGCCTCAAAACCAGTTTGCTTCGGGCAGATGTAGCTCGTTAGCCTTGGAGGGCATTTCATCTAAGAGAAGGAAAACCCTGATTTTAAACCTCCGCTACCTTGTGGGATACCCGATCGCGGGAATGGCTTCGGGAGAAAAACCTGGAACAGAGTCTGGTAGACCACCTCTTTCTGGCAACTCCCTGCTGCCTTGCAGGTCGCACTTGGTTGTGCAAAGGCTAGAGAAGCTGACTCGAACAAACGCCGAGTGGTGCTGGGGACGCCGCTTTGTACCCAAATTCCAAAGAATCTTCTTTGAAGCCGACTCATCCTCCAGGAGGAGATAGTCGCACAAAGTACTAGATTGCCTGTGTGGGGTCGCTCAGAAGATGAGCGTACAAAACCGATGCCGATGAAAACGCAACGCCCCGCGCTGAAAACAAAATCCATCTGTTCAATATGTATGAGTTGCTCTCCTTTAGCAATAATTGATTTTCACAATCGTCAATATCCCGTCTAATAAAACCACAATGATGCAGAACTTTTGAACTCCACGTAAAGCAATCCATTTAACGTTATCGAAATCTGATGTTCTTCAATGGGATCCACTTTATGACAAACCTTTTGTAACACGTCAGCGATACACTTGCTGATTTTTCGCGTGTTGTACTTCCTAGTTTATGATCCCAACATGGCCTGGATCGCAATCCGCCATGTCTATTAAAAATGCAATCACGTCTTGCATAGTAATGAAGTCGGGTTTACAGAAGCTTGATTAAAGCGGTACATGTTCATTTACTTAGTCCGCTTGCCTAGATTCTTTTTACGCGTCTGCTTTTCTTGTTTAATATCGCTTGTCACTTTGGCTTCAGACGTGCTCCATGATGATATTAATGATTTTCCCTCAGCGGGGAACGCTTTCCGCACGGGATGGACTTTCTATTTGCTGCATTTCATTTAGGCATAATAACTGGATATACATAACTTAGCGTCTACTCATTATTGGTACAGATCTTTGTTTCGCTATATGCGTCAGGTGTAAAAGATTCTTTGAAGAAACTTACTAGTTTAGATATTATCTAGTGTAAAACCTGCCACCTATAAGTGATCATTCTTTGAGGTTGTTGCTCGCATTACCTTGGAATCGCAGCGAACAGGATTCCCTTCACAAAGTTTAACTGAATCCACTGTTTAATAGGGTTGGTACAACGAACCACGATGTTGAAACACAGAACGATAGGGATTCCCTGTCAAGCGCACGAGCCGCTGATGAACGACCAAAGTACAATGTTGCAGTTTAAGTGTGGTGTGTGAGCAACACTGTATGATGCATGAAAGTACGAATCTGATACAGGTAAAGTGCCGTGCAGTCATAGACTGCATGAGGGCTAAACTACTGTCAGGTTGCCCATGTCTACACGGATATGAGAAGAGAAATAGAAATGTCAGCGAGACTCCAGTGTGTTTCAGCATGCAGCTCACAACCGTTAAAAAGTCAATTTAGCACGGTGTTAGCCGCACATCACATAAGTAATGTACGACCGCACATCCGTCCATTGTCCAGTGCTTTATTACACAAAGTTGTCCCGCAATCTTACGTGAACACATTTGGGTTACTGTATTCAACGCGAGTTTCTTTGTATAGTGGGCTGAACCAATTTTACTTTGGTCGAGGATGTCCGAAAAGCATGTCCAATTCAACCATTTTGTTCGACTTTTTATTCGCCAAGATGATTGTACTCAATGCAGCCGACGTCATTAAGGGATGAGAATTTTTTTATTTAGGAGATACGAACAAGGTAGTTAATCTCCAACTGTATTTAATCATTATTTGTGTATCGTTGGTTATAAAAGCGCCATAACCAATGGTAGCCAGTGCCAGGATTGAAGAAATACTGGAATCGTTGGTATTTGGTGAAGTGCCTCAGGAGGTTCCAAAGGTTGTCATAGCCGGGGGTGGCAGTGGGGATAAGCTCCCACTGTTTATAAAATGCTCCCATATGGCACGCGTCTCAAATAGCCTCTGACAACCAAGTCCAGCTTCTGGCCTGCACGAGTGGCTCGCCGAGCCCGGCGGAACTGCTTCTACCAACAGGAGAATTTGAGATAGATATTGAGAAAATAACAAGTCAGATGCCTACATATATTCAGCCATCTGTAGTACCACTTTTATGACAAACTGCATAGAGTTAACTGGTAAGTTTACTTGTTCCTAACACGATGCTGTATGTCGCTTCTTACTCAGAATGGCATTTGTAAGGGTGACACTATTTTGAATTAGCTCGGCTGAAGGCCTTGATGGTTGAACTAGCTGCACGTTGGACGAATCATCACCCCGAGATTAGTGGTTGGTGTACAGTGTAGCTGTCACCCTACTAAATTGATTTACCACCGCGAGTGAGCTGTATGTGGGAACACCCTGAAATCTCATTACCATTTTTCACACGTGTTTACGTCTGGACATTGTGACATTATTTTGGCCCACATTCGTCTATGACTGCGGCACTTTGCTGTGGACATTTGCTTGGAGTGGTTGATTAATCTTATTGGCGAGTAAAGCTTGTTAACATTCACGGCAACATGAACCGCGATGAAGCTGTCATGAATGATGGGATGCCGCTCTACTCCTTCGCAACACTTGGTTGAATTGTGTTTCATTCGATGTGTAGGCCCCTCATCCAGTATGTTTGCCTACTTTTCTACAGGTTCCCTATTCTTTAGGATTTTAACCTGAACAAGGCTGATCTTGTGATTGTATATAAGCATTCGTTATTAACTTCGCTATGAGATTTTGTCTTCACTCGAGGGGTATTCAAATCGGCCGTGCACAACATTAATTTCTTCATTTTCCCGTAAAGTCTAACGCCATCCGTTTCTAAGTTCGTCGTGTTTTCGTATCACCGAAGAACAATTTTCGAAGCGCAGGGTTTAAAACAATTACACCATACCGAGATTTACAGTGAAAATACTGAAATGAAAACGTTCGGCTAAGGCATTCAGCAAAAACTGAATCATATATTGAAGCATGTTGTCAAGTCGCCCTTTGCCGACGTCAGACTATTTCTAGAATGCTCCTACCTTGTATTTTATTGTCTAATATGTGTTACTTATGATTAAATTTCACAACTGCTCACTTCGAAATGTTCACTGCGTACCAGTGTCACTATTTTTAACGACACCTGACTTAATTCTGTGAGTTGGTTTCTATTGAAAGTTTGTGTTGTTTTCGATTAGACTGTACTTGTCCTTTAGTAAATCGTGGTGGTGGAATTATTACTTATATTCGAAGTGACTGGTTTTCTTATAGCAAACAGGTTTTTTTACTTTGGATACGCCTAGCATAGTCCAATTTTCAATCCCTTATTTTGATAAATCTTATGTCGTCCCCAATTGTCACTCTGACACTTTTCACGCATTCATCGATGAACTCTTCATAATGCTGACTCCTTTTCACATTTCTTTGCTGGTTATTCAATCGATGGCTGTTTCAGAGACGAAGATGCGTCTGACAATTCGATAACTGAACAATGCTGCTCAAAACCGTGACCGAATTTCCCTGAAAAATAGCAAATTGCGTCGGGCTGCATGTGTACGGTTTGCCAACGGGAGCTAAGTCCTAAGGCGAGGTCTGTCACGTGTTACGCTTGTTTGTTGAAAGTGCATGTAAAATCCGACAAAGCGCTGACCTCGGATTCGGTATCGATTATTAATGAAGATATTTGTCCCGGTATTTGTTACGTCTGCCAGGCACGCTCGACCAGAACGACAGTGACATCCCCTGAGGCAAACATCGTTGACAATGAAATTGAAACGCGTTTAAATGCTCTGAAATCAGGAATTCATCAATTGACTAAAGCGATAAAAAACGTCATTAATGTATCTTTGCTTTCTGACTCATAGGTTACTACCAAAGAGCCAACATTTGCCCAGATGTTGACTAAAGCGAATAAGTGTTCGACGGAATCACAGACGCAAAAGACGAAGTTCTGAGAAAAACCATCTCACATAATAAGGAGCCTAAAATTCCAAAAAAGCACGGAAAAAACTTTAAGCGTAATCTGCACCAATATTCCTGAGTCAGAAGTCAAGGCAAAAACATGACCTTGGAAATTGGTTCGCCATTTACAATCGAAATGGCTCAGATGTTATACATGGCGTCGTTAACTCGGCTCGCTCGTGACCAAAAGTCACTGAATCAAGACAAACCACGTTTTCTTAGGATCACTTTTTTAACGAAAAGGACGCGGAATATGTCCTACTGAATTCGTATTTGCTCTGAGCACAAAGTGACTCACATCACCGTTTATATGCTGACGTACCTTGGTGGGAAAACAACGAACGCCGAACTTTCAAATCCACTTAAGGTTACATTTTTGTCAAGTAGCATAGCGGATGCTGTCCATCATCATCAAAGACAGCAATACAAAGGTAGCACGTACCGAATGCTTAACTGCCATACAACCATGAAAAATTAAAATCCTAAAAGATGGGGAAGGGTGGGACTTAAATTGCTACGGCTTCTATAGAAGAGTAAGCACAAACAAACTGGGGAGAGGTGCCTACACCTCGAATGGAACATACATTCAAACAAGTTTCGTGAACGAGTAGAGCGACATCAGCACGGCAGCTTCCTTGCGGCTTTCACTGTCATGCATCATAACAAGCTTTTCTCGTCACTCCGCTTGACAACATACAAGGTTAAACAAACACTCCAAGAAGATGCTTAGTGCAAGACCGCCATTGAACACGGTTTCGGGACATATCCTGAAGCGTAACTAACCACTGCGACATCTGATCGCGGGGACACCAGCCCGGAAGACGCGCTGCGCCTACTTTGGAAAGATTACTAGTAAGGGTTTTTAACTGCCTATGCCATGTGACGGTTTGGCCACCCCGAGATTTACGCCAATCAGGATGTGGCGTCGCAAAAAGAATCCGTTTCGGAAGTCGGAGGTCCGGCATCCGTAAAACCTGACCCAACCAGCGTAATCTATTGAGTTGATCAATTCCCTAATCGCCATAACTACCCACTAACCCACACTCTGTCGCAGAGAGCATCTGTGCGCATACGATTGTAACAGCTAACTCCTAGAATGCTGCGGAGACACCGGTTGTCATATACTTGGAGACGCTGAATGTGTTCTTTAAGTAAGGTCCAGGTTTCGCACCCATATAGTAACACAGCGGATACTGTCCGATCCGAACCAAAACGGTATATAAACGTTAAGTGCAATGCCAAAGCCGGTGCTGAGGTCAAATTGCAGATTTCCATTACAAAAGCACCCCAGACTGACACATAGTCGCCAGTGAAAAGATCTCAACTTGTTCGAAAAAAACGACAAACGTCCGTGCTCGACAGCGTCAGCACAATAACTACTGTTTTGACCTCATGTTACATGCTAAAGGCTCACTCACATGTCTATATACAAATGCGCAGTTTGTTCAATGAATTGGGTGAGCTTAACGAGCTGTGCAAACGATGCTCACCCGACCTCGTCGCTGTTACTGAAACCGGGTTACAATCATTTATGACTGCAAGCGAACTGTCGATCCCAAACATGATACTATCACGGAACGATCACTCACTTAAAGGAGGTGGTGTGGCTCTATAATGCATAAAGATTCACGATCCCAACCTTTAATCCGAAGATACCCTCAGATGTAGCCTTACACCGGAGTCACAGGATGATTGCATCATTGGCATAATATATCGCCCTGCTTGCCTCGAATGACAGGTTATTAGGAGAAATGCGAAGCTCTCAAATACTGGTCATGGGGACTTCAACCTTCTTCATCTATTTGATAGATCAGATCATCCGCTACACACACTCGATCATAAATTCCGTGAGCTGATAGACATGCTTCCACTGCACAACCATGTGTCCGACTTTACTCACAGAAGAGGATCAGAGTTGCCGAACGTTTTGGATTTAATCCTTAATTCCGAGAATGTGGCAGTTGAGGGTGTTGACTAAATTGCCCCCTCGGTTAAAGTGATCATCTTGTGTTAGTCTTCGCTAGACGAGTATGTGATTCCTCAAAATTATTCAGAAGGCTCGACTACATGAGTTTACATGACGCCCTTGGGTTTGTAAATTCGCCAATTTGCTTGATTATCACAACACGAAAACACATTGAACCGAACTCACAGAAAGACTTCCGTCACACATATATCGAAATTCGCGATTTGTTGATGAACGACGGGCAAGCGACTGTCGATTTATTCTTCGTAGTCGTACGAAAAAATGGATCGGGCAAAGGAATTCTGCTTGGGCTCAACACAGAAATACGAAGACTGATGCGTCATGGCAACAATTTTGCGGAATTCGCAACAAAGTAAACACTCATCAAAGAAGACAAGCAAAATTACCATCGTTTTCTATCTTTGAAAATGGAACGAAATCCTAAATTGCTTTATCGGATTGTCAATACTCGATCGAGCGTGAAACCAGGGGGTGTTTCCTGTTCTTACTGACGATGGATTAACAGTCTCAGCAAAGGAAACAGCTGATGCTCTCGCTCAATTTTATCTCGCTCAATTTGATGCTACTGTATTTAGTCCGTTAGAGATTCGATAGACTGAAAAATTAGCGCCATCAACAGTGACGCAACAGCCGACTGAGTTCGAGATAAATTCAGCGATTATACATTTGTGTCAAATGAACCCTAGGAAATCCCCTGGAGCGGATGGAATCACTCCGACTATACTAAAATCCTGTAACCATCAGCTGTGTGAACCTTTGTGTGAATTGTGCAAACATTCTCTATTTGATGGAGTGGTGCCAACAAAGTAAAAGCCAGGGGTAATTTCACCTATCTACAAATGCGGTAGACGTTCAGATCCGGCAAACTACCGTCCTGTCACCCTACTCTCTGTGATATCCAAAGTTCTAGAGCGTATAGTGACGGAAAATATATTTCATTACGTGGAATCACAAAATATACTATCTGTAGCTCAACATGGTTTTCGTAAATCTTGCTCATGCTTGACAAACTTGTTGACGGTGTTAAACGACTAAACCCAAGCGGTTGACGAAGGAGCTATCACCCACGCTTGCTATCTGGATATGTCTAAAGCTTTTGACCAAGTTGATCATTTTCGAATAATACAAAAGCTGAAGCAGATGGGTATCAGCAGACAGCTACTCGTATGGCTTGAAAGTTACCACAGGGGGCGCAAGGCGATCGTTCGAATCAACGGGGTACAATCACTGGCTATTGTTGCCTCTAGTGGCGTACCGCAAGGTTCAGTCCTCGGTTTGGTGTGTTTGTGTGATTTCATACCTTTAATTTCTTCTTAACTTCGTGGAGAAATTATTTCACTGCTT